>JAMZAV010007221.1:0-130074 GCA_024449915.1 Sweltsa coloradensis | reverse complement strand
CATTTTAAACTCATTTCCCATGAATCTCCAATTTTATATCATCAAGTTTTAAATTTTTAGTTTCCATGCAAATTTCATCATCATCGGAGCAGCCGTTTGTCCGGTAAAGAGAGATGAATCGTACAATAAAATTGTGGGAAAAATCGTCAAGCACAATATTTACGAGTAGTTTTTTATTTGCCTATAACGAGACAGTTTAAATTTAATGATAGCCATCCGGAGAGCAAAAAAACGGATCTTTTTTTATTAAGGTAGTAAAATGTATTCACTTTAAGCTCATACAACTGTACTGTACTGTATGTAACTATTAGTCCAACTCTTAATTTAATTGTCGCCGTTGAGTTTTAAAAAAAAACTTTCGATTTACTTAAATGTAACTTTTTAACTTTATGAACGATTTTTCTACAAAACTAATGGCATTAAATCCAGATCGTAGCTTGCGGATGGTCCAAATTTCAACATGTTCTCCCATTGTTGATTGATGAGACTTGGCTATCTACCATTTGCAACACAACGTCCCTGTTAGAAGCAAGTTTACTAATCTAGGAATTGTACAATTTAAAAGTAAAATTGAAGCAATGATAATGAATCAAAGAGCAAAAAATTGATTTTTACTATTTATTTGTAGGTTATTGTCTGTGTGTTTGTGTAATGTTAATTTACCTTCATAAGTTCTTATTAATGATTTTGCTTTTCTCTTTGTTTGTTCATTATTGCTTTGATTATGATATAAACAATATGTTTTCAATTATATTTTTCTGCCTAGATTGTCTGGTTGCCGCCCACTGATGGAGCTTGCAACTTGAGTTAGGTGTCGTGTATCATTGCTGTGATCAGTTTGACATGAACAATTTTAAATAATTATATATCTGATATAATTATATATATGAGTCAAGATTTGAACACAAAAATGAAGATTGAACACAATAATAAAGATTTCGCGTTCGGTGGTTTCTTCCGCGAAAGTTTGATTATACTCCCTGATTTCCTGTTCCTGATTTTTGGCAAACCTCATATTCGTTTGAGTGGGATCGTCTAATTAATCAGTTTTTTTCTTTTCGTTTTTCTTTTTAATGTTTTTTTTTTATTTTCTTTTTCTTTTCTTTTCTTTTCTTTTCTTTTCTTTTCTTTTCTTTTCTTTTCTTTTCTTTTCTTTTCCTTTTTTTCCCTTTTCTTTTCATTCTCCACCCTTTTTTATATTTGATTCATTCATTAAATGCATATAATATAATTTAATTTGTTACCAAAATTCTTGTGTTAAATGCATTGTTGTTGTAATGCTGCTAATTTAAATATTTACGAAAATGTAGTTTATTGTTGTTTCTGCATCTATGTAATTAGATTTTTTTAGTTGTCCTCCTTTGTAAATCAGTTTTTATAACTGAATAGGATAGACGTTAAATAAATAATAAAATAAAATAAAATAAAAAATTAATAAATAAATAAATAAATTACACATATAAATCATTAGACTTTACACAGTTAATACTGTATTTTATTTAAAAAATGTGATATTTCGACCACTTTTCAGCAGTCTTTATCAAACAATACAACAACTAAAAAATATAAAAAACGTCCCTGCATTGAGCCTTTATTTAAAGCCTCACAATATTTTCTAACAACTCTGTCATCAAGAAAGTGGCGTTTTTCCGCTTTACTCCTCCCAGTAACATGTCCCTGAGGGCACAAGGGAATAAATGTAAACTTGTTACCTTTATAGGTATTTGGCGGTCATTTCCCTTTAAATGTTTAGAGGGTGGGATTTATTATTTATATTTTATTATTTTGTTTTTATTTTAGAGGCTACAATTTTTTTCCATGAAAAAAGTCATCGCTGAGGCTTTGTAGTGGCTTAGGCTTTCCCCAAACTTGGGGCATGTCTGTTTTTGACAGACTAGAATGGCTATTTACAAATGTGATTAGTGCTCCAATATGTTTGCACTTGCGTCCGGTACCAGCAGAGCAATTGCTTTGCTGCCAAGTTGTTACGCATTCAACTTCGAGCTGTAAAATATATACGAGAATGAATAAAATCAATCTATTCGGCCTAAGACAAAGGGCTATGTCTAATAAATCATCAATTATCATGTCATCAAGTCCCGGACATAACGCAAAAGTGCTTCGTAAGCAGCACGAGTTTGCTTTACTACTACTACTAGGTACACGACTGGCAGTGACTGGAAAACAAACAGTAGACAATCAAATTCAGATCCTCATCTCAGAAAACAAAACTTGTCCGAAATATACTTTCTCACAAACATGGTGGAACGTAACCCTAATTGTTATTTTGAAGGTGACCATGCTCTTGTTGTCAATCAGGGTAGAGCGCAATGATGTGAAGCGAGTAGGTTTGTGCATTATGGGACGCAAGTTAAATGCTAAGCAAGCATCTGTAAGGAAAGCACTCGGTTTGACGGTTTTAGTAAATCCACATTGAAGTCGCCACATAGAAATATTTCTGATTTGGATATCGTTTTGTGTGTCAGATCAAGAGAGACTCAAGCTTATCAATGAAGAAGGACAAGTCACCTGATTGGGCTGATAATTAATTGTTAGATAGTATCCATAAGACACCTGTGCATTCTTACAATTTTGTCAATTCACATTTCATGAATATAATCAACGGTTGATATCGTGTAACGCCTTACAAAACATTGCTGTGTAACAGCCTTTCGACAATACATGCTATCAGTGCAATATGGTGGAAGGGAAAAATTTGTACAAAAATAGTCTCTGCACAGAAATCATCATGATATATAAACCATTTCTACAGAGAGAATGCTAGTCGAACACACTGGTCCAGTGAAAAGAAGAAGGTAATGAAATTCTGATGCCTGAAATTGAATCAATCAACCTCTACTGGTCACTGTCGATTGAACTCGGTGTGTCAATAAATCCTAGCGTGCTACAATACTATCTACCTGCAGGTGTTGTGTGTAACGTGGAATGCATTGTGTTCTAATTGGTCCGTAATGATAATAAAATCCATAGTTGTCTCGATTAGCCAAGTTGCATAAATATGAGACGTTAAGCAATATGCAATCAAAACCATGGATATAGTAATGTCTGCAAAAATGAATTGTCATCTTGATGAACCTCACTTCACGTTTAAATCTCAAACTCACATCCAATAATTACACATCTTGGAGTTCGTGCTACTAACTGTTATGTATGAAAATATGTAATATGATTAAGGATGGATGGAGATAAAGATGTATTCATTTAGTACTGTCAGGTCTATTTATTCCGCCATTCCAAGGTTCCTATACAAACTCCCCACAGGTATACCTACTCATTACTTGGGTCTCCGTGATAGAATCCAAGGTGGCTAAATCTACAAGTTTGAACATGACAGTTCCTCCCCTCTTTCAAATGAAGGTTTTACTTGGCATGAAGTGCATTTCTTTAAACTGAAGGTTTTTACTTTGCATTAGGTGCATTTTCTATTCTAGGTTTTATTTGGCATGAAGTGCATTTCTTTAACTTAAAGTTTTACTTTGCATTAAGTGCATTTTCTATTCTAGGCTAGTCGTAGTCTTGCAGGTATGCAGGAGGTTGACGATTTCGTTGTGGACGCTGGGATGCTGGATAGAGATCTCTAGCTGGAGAGTTCCCAGGATTAGGGTTCCCTTGTAGATGATCATGCAGTTCCTCTTCTTCCTCTGAATGTTCCTCTTCTTCCAGGGTCATCGATTAATTTTTTTTGTGGTGGTATGGTTTGAAAATGGATGAATTTCGGGTTATTGTTTTGGTGGGTCTGGATGCGATTATTTTGGAACCATTGATTGAGGTTATGGTGTATGGGACTGGATCAAACGGAGGTGTCAACTTGTTTATTTTTTTGTTTTTGACAAGTACCAAGTCTCCAAGCTTGAATTTACTTTCGGAAACTTTACGTTTTGCGTCGGCGTATGATTTGGCCTTCTTCTTGTTCTCCGCGTCAGTGGTTGCAATTGAAGATTGTCCGGTTGATGTCTCAGCAGAAGGGAGTTGTGGTAGAGTGGTCTTCATCGGCCTTCCAAATAGTGCTGTGTACGGAGGGATGCCAGTGGTAGAATGCGGCGTAGCTCGGTAGTTGAGAAGAAAAGCATCTAGTTCAGTTTGGATGTCAAGTTTGGATAGGTGGGCCGCTAGGATTGTTTTGCGTAGATTCTGTACGCTTCGCTCTGCGAGCCCGTTTGCTTCGGGTCATAGTGGTGTGACACAGTGGTGACGAAAGTTTAACGTTAATGCGAAATCAGCAAAGGCTTGGCTATTGAACGGAGGGCCGTTGTCTGATTTAAGCTAAACTGGTATCCCGAACAATGTAAACAATCTCCGTAGCGTTGGTATTACTATCTCTGCGCTGGTTGATGAGATTATTTCCACGATTGGGTTACGCAAATTATCGTCTGTGACAATCATAAGGTATTTCCCATTTGGGTAAGGTCCGTCGAAATCAATCGCTAAGTTTTCCCATGGATGATTGGGAATTGGAGTTGACATGATAGGTTCTCTTGAATTGGATTTGGTAATTGACTGGCATGGGTGGCAAGTTTTGATTTCTTCTTCCACGCGCCGATCGATTCCGGGAAACCACACTTTTGTACGGATTAGTTGCTTGGTCTTGACTATACCCAGATGTCCTCGATGGGCAAGTTGGACGACTTTTACACGTAAAGTCTCAGGGATTACTATTAGATTGTTTCGAAGGAGAATGCCGTCAGCAATGGTGATCTCATCGATGATACTCCAGAATGAGTGTAGGTGGTTATGTTTTCGAATTTCCTTGGATGGGTTTGGTGATTGTATGATGTAAATAAGGTCCTGAAGGGTATCGTCTTTGCTTGTAGCGAGTTTGACTTCTTCCACTGACATTGCTTTTGGGACGGCATTTTTAACAATGAAGTTTATGTATTCCTCCGGAGTCTTGGGAGTTCGGGACGAAGTTTTCTTGAAGGGTAGAGGATGGCGTGACATATAGTCTGCTGGGTTTTCAGTTCCTCGATAGTGTAGGACTTGGAAAGAGTATGGCATTAGTCGGAGAGTCAAACGTTCTAGTCTAGCAGACGTCACTGAGCGCGCATTACCTAGTATGTGAACTAGGGGCTTTTGGTCTGTGTGTATGATAAAATTAGCTGCTCCAAAAAGATACAAGTGGAAATGTTCTACTCCATAAACAACCGCTAGCATTTCCTTTTCGATCGTGCTGTACCGTTCTTCGACTGGTGTTAGAGCTCGGCTTGCATAAGCGATGACTTCGTCCGGTTCGCTTGGATGTTTTTGTGAGAGGATTGCTCCAAGTCCTTTTGGTCCGGCATCGACTGTTAAATGGAGTGATTTAGATGAGTCGAAGTACGCTAGCGCTTTGCTAGATTGGAGTTGAAATTTGAGTTTATCTTGTGCCTCCTGTTGCTCACAGGCCCACTGAAAATCAACCTCTTTCATTGTGAGATGGCGGATTGGTGCACTTATGGATGAAAGGTTCGGAATGAATTTTCCGCAGAACTGCAACATACCGAGTAGACTACGTACTTCTGTTACATTTCTTGGTGGTCCCATAACAGAGATTGCCTCAACCTTATCCGGATCGACCTCGATGCCCTTTTCCGAAAACATGTATCCAAAGAATTTTAGTGTAGATTGACTGAATGAACATTTTTTTAAATTGAGAGTGAGATTCGAGTCTTCCAATCTTTGTAATACCTGGGCTAGTGCTGCGTCGTGACTTTCTTGAGTATCTCCAAAAACCAGGATATCGTCACTGATATTTATCACACCTTTAATATTGTTAAGGACCTGCCTGATAGTGTCTTGAAATATTTCGCTTGCCGCATTTATACCGAAGTTAAGGCGCTTATACCTTCTTAAACCGATATGTGTCGAGAAGGTGGTTATGAACCTGGACTCTTCATCCAGCAAAAGCTGGTGGTAGCCCTCGTTAAGATCTAATTTACTGAAGACTTTTGCTCCATTGAGTGAAGAAATAAGATCGTCAATTGTTGGGGTTATATGATTCTCACGTTTAATTGAACGAGTGAGCGTAGCGAACGTAGTGATTTCCATTCGACTTAAACGGCCCTAATTGTTTTTCTGCGTGCGTGCGTGTGTGTGTGTGTGTACGTTGAAAATCAGCCGAATCGCTGAACAGATTGCGCTGAAATTTTAAACAGACATCCGGTACGAGTTTATTGAGAACTGCTAACAAAATCAGCAAGATTCATTGCGATTTAAACCTACAAGAAATGATAAACTGAAAAATAGACTTCCAATGTTTAGAAATTATTTTAACGACAATGTTTTAGATTTTGAAAATATATTTTTTGTTTGTGTTTCGCCTGGCCGTGTAATGCCGTCCCCATGCAAGGTCTGTCGAATGTTGGACGTCAAGGTACCCCCAAATTCCGCTCGTAGATTGAGTAAACCTTGCAATATTTTCACGTATTTCGTACTGGCTATGTTTTACCATAGTAGGCCCTATTGCCACAGATGATGGACTACACTGCGTTATATGCATTTCAAAACATGTTTAGTTATTTTTTAAATACAATCTAGAAATTACAAAATCTTTCCCGACCAGGGGATTGAACCCACGTCTCCCACATTTCGGCTACAAGGGCGCTTTAGCCAACTAGACTAGGGAAACGCCAAGTCGTAGTTAGACGAGTGAGCGAGTCATGTGGTGAGTACCCGACCCGGGAACATTTGCATTTAAGTTTGATAATTATATTCGTATATAAATAATAGGGTATTGGTGGAAATCACTGTGCCGGAGGTTGCTGTTGTTGGCAGTCTTCAACTGAATATTCCGTGTGACTGCCGGGTCTTGCTTAATGGTAGATTGTTGGTCCGGGAGTTGTGTAAAAGTTTAGGCCATAGTTTAGGCCAAAATGCTCCACTGTAGCCTATGATAGGCTATAGGGAGGCCTAAGGTAAGGGGAAGAAAAGAAATGTTACCGGGTACTCAACACATGGCTCACTCACTCGTCCAACAACGACTTTGGCGTTTCCCTAGTAGCCAAGTTCGGCTGTCTCATGTCTACACACAATTGTATCGGGATCATTTGGTTTTGGGACTGGCACAATGGGTGATACCCATGGTGTTGGACCGTACACCTTTTTAATTACGTCCAATTCTTCGAGACGTGCAACTTCCTTTTCTACCGACTTTCGTATGTGAAATGGAATTCTTCGATGTTTTTGTGCTACTGGTTTAATATTCTGGTCAATGTGTAAGTGAACTTGGAAGTTTTCGAGTTTACCAATTCCCGTGAAGACTTTAGGGAATTTATTTTGGTACATTTTACTTGTGGAAATCGAGTTTGCGGCGAACCCTACCTCTTGAGTCTTTATTTCGATTAAGTCAAGACTCATAGCTGATGAGTAACTTAGAAGTGGGACACTATTCCCCTTGACAACATACAACATTGCTTGTGCTGACTTTTGTTCGCTGGTGAGAGTGGCAATGAAACTACTACTACAGGCATGGGTTCTGTAGAACCATACGAGAATATTTTTGTTGAAGTTCCTACTGTTTCATATGGAATTTTAGATTCTCTGAGTATTCTTTCACTAATGATGGAGACTGAAGCACCAGTGTCTAAAACGAACGTTACTTGTGCCCCATTTACGCCAATATTGACTTTGGGGGTTTTAGAGCATACAGACATGTGATTTGCTGACGATATTACAAAGATTTCCTTCTCCTCTGATGAGACATACTGTGCCATCGCCTGTTGAATAGGCCTAGAATGACTCTTCTGTGGTAGAGTAAACAGGAGTACGCATAGGCCTAGGCCTAGAGTCCTCTCATGACTCTGTAGTGGTAGAGTAAACAGGAGTATGCATATATTTTGAATTACATACCTTTTGAAAATGACCCCGCTTCTGGCAGATGGAGCATACCTTATTGTAGGCCGGGCAGGCTAAACGTCCTCCCTCGTGTGGCCAGACTTGATCACAGAAGTAGCATTTTCTTGTAGACATTGAGCGTGATGGCCCTGGGTGTGAATTGTCTGAAAACCTGGCCAGACTCTGAGCAGTGATGATAGGCCTGCCTGTATTAGGCCTGGGCCTGTTGAATGATGGCTGCATTGACTGGGTTTGTGGGCCCGGTCTAGGCCTAGATTGGGAACCTACTGCATTGAGCGATTCCACGCTCGGATTCATCCTTGACCTGGTCGAGATTTCTTCCATGCGTTGGGCTAGGGTGTCTGTGGCTTCATATGTACGAGCTGTGTCTAGCAGTTCCTCTAGAGTTGGAGAATCTCGAAGGGCATATCGCCGTATTCGTTTGTTGTTCGTGTGTGCTATTATTTGAGCCTTGATCTCGTTTTCTGGGTTTTGGAATTGGCAGTTTTTTTTACAGTTTCAGTAATCTTTCATAAAACTGGTCTATTGATTCTGTGTTATTTTGAATTGTCTGCCTGAAGGTGAAAATCTCGAAGTCAACATTTACTTTTGGTTTGAAGTGTGAGGATAGGCGTTGTGCCAGAATTTCGTAGGACTCTTCCCCAAGCTGGTTCCCTGGAAGTGACTTTAGAACTTCGTATGTTTCCTCCCCCATTAGAAATAGGAACATGTTTTTTTTTCTCTCTGCATTGGTGATGTTTGAAGCTTTTAAGAATATGTCAAATCGTTTTAGCCATTTTTCCCATTTCTGGTTGGGGTCTTTCGAGTTGAAAGGGGGAAACATTGATGGATCACACATGTTGAAAAAACGTGGTGCGCTTTTTTTTTGAGGTTATATTTTATAAAACACTCGAAAACTTTTAGTCTTTTGTTGAATTCACTTTTATATTTACTTTGTATGTTCTTTATTTCATTTAGTTCAGCAGAACTAGTATACATTACACTGATTTCATACATCCAATACAGGACAGTCAAGGCCTACAAACTAAAAGACAATAATAGCAACCTTAAATCTAACAAAATACTAAAATTATTATTATTTAAAATGTAGACTTAAATTTTTTTTTAAACTCCCTCCCCAATGCCCGCAGACGACATCCTTTATCACCACTTAGTTACCGAATGGACACTCCTTTTTCACAAACTCACTCAACTGCTTTTTAAACAAATACATGGATTGACCCTTCACATTATCAGGAATTTTATTGTACATTCTAATGCCACTAGTAAAAAGAGACCTTTCAGAACTACAATTTGTCATGGTTTTAATAAAAAACTGGTTGGCGTTCCTAGCGTTATGATTATGGTTTTCACAGTTTTTCATTAGAAATTCACTTAAATAGTTATCACCTGTATCACATACTATTTTATGTAAAAACAACATACTTTTAAACATAATTCTTTGTTCGACAGAATGGAAACCTAACGCATTCAACATATCCTTCCTATGTGTTCTTTTATTACAACCCAGAATACATCTCATTGCCTTCGATTGAATTTTTTGCAACTTGTCAATATTGCATTTATTGGTATACAGGAGAAGTGAAGCACAGTAATCAAAATGCGGAGCTATAATAGTCTTAAAAAGTAAAAGTCTTGCCCAATGTGATAAAAATTTACTTATTCTGAATTGCAGTCCAACCTTTTTTGAGATTTTTTTTACAAATATATGATACATGTTCATTAAAAGATAAAATGCATCGATCATAACACCAAGATACTTGACAGTGATCTGGAATTGTAATACTGATTTTCTATCATAACTCTCTCAGGGTTTTCTTTCAATATAGCTCTCCTCTTTTTAGTAGAACTTGTTATTAACATGCAAGCTGACTTATTTACATTTAATTTAAGTATATTTTTAGCAAACCATTCACTATCTTCAAAATTGCTCTATTCATTCTGTCGCAAAATTCCTTGAAATTACACCGGCTACAAATACTAAAGCATCATCACAAATAACTTTAAAAAAATTTCAGGACAGCAAAGTTCTATCATTTTATATATAAGGAAAGTAACCCCCTAAAACACAAAACCCTGCGGCACTCCAATATCGAACCCCATTTTTCAGATACACTATTATTTTTTTTCACAACTTGCTGCCACACTTAAAAAAAATTTTTTTAAAAACCAAATCTCGTTTTTTCCACCAATTCCATTCTCTCTATTTTTTTTAACAATATCGGTCTATTAACAGTTCAAACGCACGTTTAAGATCTAGCATTACATTTATAACAATTTTTCCCTTTTATTAATTTCTCTCCCCATTTGGATATTACAACTTGCAGTACTTTCTGTAGATTTTTTTTTTTCTAAAGCCGACTGATATTTATACAAAAATTTCATGTGTTTCAAAATAACCCAACAAAGTTTATGCACCCTTTCCAATCACTTTTTCTAAAATAGGCAAAATTTTTAGGGCGCAGCTCTTCTGGTTTACTAGTGAAAGTTTCCTCCCTGAAAAAATTGCCCGGACACGGGGTCTACATAAACAAAAAAATACAAGGTCTAGCTAAAATTTGCCGAAGAACCAAAATTCTAAATTAAAAAAAAAAAATTTTTAAATTTATTTAATTATTAATTAAAATTTAAATTTAAATTAATTTTAAATTTTAAAAAATTCCCTAAAAAAACAAACTTTAGTAAAAGGATTTAAAAAATGGATCAGTTATAAATTATAACTTTGGAGATTTCCATTCATACGGGATTTTGTAATAAAAAAATACAGCAATTAAATGCAGCCTCCCTGCCTAAGGACCCTTTCATTATAAACTAAATTCCCACGGCTAGTCCACCTGCCTATCCATACATCTATTTACCCACCCAAAATTTTATAATTATTTTTTTAAATTTGGGTTTTAGAATATGTGAATTTAAATAGTTCGGGTTTTTAAAGTTTGGTATCTCTATTTTTTCCCGGGGAAAATGCGATGCTAATTCCCAAAAGGCCCGAGTAGTCCAGCAGGCCCACGTGAAGCTGGGTCGGGGGTGAAGCGCGATGGGGTCGAAAAAGCAGACACTCCAACAGTTTTGGGTCCCCAAGGAACACGCACGGTGATTGACGTAATCCTTTTCATGAGCGGAACCCCAGCACATTAGTAACAGAATTTAATGACATTGATTTCCAATCGTAAATTTAGGTACTTCACTGTAACTTTCGGAATAAAATGCGCAGAAGAACAAAAAATGTAGAATCAATTAATATTCAATTATAAATAGGCACGTCCTGTAGCGTTGGGATATGAGATGCGCAGATGAACACAAATCGTAGAATAAATTAAATTCAATTTAGGACATGGACGTCACTGTAACTTTCGGAATAGATGCGCAGAAAAACAAAAATGTAAAAATAAAATTAATATTCAAAATTGTGACATGGCACGTCACGTAACTTTGGGATATGAGATGCCAGAAAAAACACAAAATCGTAGAATCAATTAATATTAAAGTTAGTGACATGGGGCACGTCACTGACTTCGGTATGAATGCCAGATAACACAATAAAAAAACCGAACAACGATGTAAATTTATCACACAATATTCACATATTCTTGTCTTTCGTATCCAAGAATTAAACCTTTTAAAAATCGCCAAATTTTCAACTTTAAAAACCTGCGGATTTCCTCACACAGGTCTTCTAAGGGGCCTTTTATGGGACTACAGTCGATGGGGCACAGGGCCGTATCTCCGACGTCCCCCAACTGCCGGGGCCACCCCCTATGGGGCCTCGCCGCCCAAAAAACACTGCGACACCACACACACCTCTCCGAAAAGCCCTCCATTTCTCCTATATCCCCCCTGTCCAGCAAAAGTTTTTATATTTCTAAAAGGTCAGTGACAAGTAGCTCCTCCTAAAAACGAAAAGGCCACCACTGTAGTTTCCCTTCAAAACACCCCCTCACAACCCCCTTCTCTACCGTTTGCACGGGGTTTGATCTCCCTTTATCAATTCCGGAACCGAGCTGCGTCTTCCCCCCTGGTTGTGGCGAAGCCGAGAGAAGGAAATCGAAGGAAACGATTTTCACCAAATAGAGGAGCGCAAAACATGAAACGTAAATGTAAAGTATCTCTTATGGAGAAAACTCATAAACTTAAAATTTTTTAATTACTGTCTTAATACTTAACCGTTTCTTTTCAAACGCTACAAAAATCTTAACATAACAGGTTTATAAAATGTGCTCTTTAAATTTTTAAATTTAAGCTATAATAGCTTAATTAGTTTTTTTACAAATTATTCATTTTTATGTTAATACATAGAAAAATTCGTAAAAAATGATGATTGGTTTGATATTTGATTACATAGCGAATCTTATTGTTAAAAATACCTTGTTTAGCTCTATTTATAAAGTGAAAAAAATTAATTGCAAATTTGCATATTAATATGGAAATATTTTTATATTGAATTAAAAATAGCTAGGGAGGTTTGTTAATCTTACTTTACCCCCCGTATGAATAAATTTAAAAGGGAAAAACTATTTAATTAATTCATACCAATGAATAAAAAATACAATCATTAAATGGAAATTTTTATTACTTTTACTATTTTTTATACATTATTAATCATTTTACAATAAAAAACCCCTCCCCCTAATTGAATTACCTCGCCTGCCTACATTACATCCCATTCGCATACATCCACAAAGTAATTCAAGAAACATTAAAATTTAAAAATTATAATTACATTAAAAAACAAAATTATTTTATTTGGAATAATAAAACTTAATAATGAAAATAATATTAAACAAAAGCCTTGGTGTGTTAAAAGAATCCATATTGAAATACAATTACAAAGTTGTATAAATTTATTGGTGCAATAACTTGGGTTGACTATACCTCTGTTTGGTGGAGGTATGCAAGTTTCGTGAAAAAACTCTTACTTTTAGAGTAAGTCAATGTCCCAGCTGTTTTTGTAAAACACCCCCGCTAAAAATGACGTCCTTGGCTAATGGCTGGGGCAATTCATTCTCTGCTGCAAGTTGTGCACGGAATACCCTCCTTTAGAAAAAATCGTTCTCTCAAAGAATAGCAAACCCCATTGTTGATATAAAAATTTGACGTGGATGGAGCTGTATTTTACTACACCAAAACAAACCTGCATTGTATGAAAAAAAAAAAAAAACATATTCTTACCAACACCCTTCAATGCTACAATATTAGTCAAGCACAAATGATTCTCAAAAAAAAATATATTATCTGGTATTTTTTTATACTTTTAATTAGTACCACTTATCCCCAAAATGACGTTTTCTTCCCTTCTTGAATCATTTTTTTCTCTTTGTTTGACTTACACCATTTTTTTTAAAATTTTTCTTTTTTTACGACCTAACTCCGGGCAAAGTCATTTTCATCCGGGGCTAGCCCTCACCCGTTTTGGTCCGAGATGTCTAATTTTAAATTTTGCCATTATTTCCCTTTTTCGGGCTTTCCCTTCGCCGTTTTCCCCCCACTATTCTGTAATTCCTTTAACATTCTCTATTATTCTCCTCTTTTTAACTTTCGTCTCTCAAGTTCATTTTCCATCTCTTTTTCTTCCTACTAAACATATTTTACTCTCGATTTTTTTGTTGTATACCCATGAACATTTTAACTCACTCCAGCCTCCCGGTAACTCTTTTTAGACAATCTCAAACCCATTTTTCGCCTCCACTTTGTCAATATTACTCCCATTAATCCTTTTTTCATCATTTTACTATCGCACTCATAACCCTTTTTTTTATCGATTATCTCCAGTACCCATTATCAACCTTTTTAATCATTTTATCTCCCCAAACTTCTATTATCTCTATCCATTGCCCTTTTCACCCCTTTTGGGAAACCATTATCATCCGATTTCACATCACTCTCTGACTTCCATTTTCAAAACTTTTTCATTCTTTTCACAAATTCATCTACTCCCTGTTTACTTTCTACTCTTAGCTATGCTGCGTTCTGCTATTTCCTTGACCCAAATTTTTATTTCCTTTTTATTTCCCCCCTAGTTTATCTATTTTGATTTCCATTTTCCCCGGAAAGGTAATCAAGTTTCGTTTCCAGTTTTTGGCTTGAGTTGACTTTGGGAATTTTTTCCCTCATTTCCCGGGACAACCCCCTATTCTTGTTTTATCTTTGTACCTGCTTTTTGAATTTTTTTATCTCCTGTGTACCCCCCCAACTGTTTTTTCAAAATTTTTTTTCCCTTTTTTGTGATTGTTCCCTATTTTTTCACTCATTCCCCGTGAAACCCCCCATTTTCCCACTCAGGTCCTGTTTTAACTCTTGTAACTGTTTTTCAGACTTAAACATCTTTGTTTTGGGATTTCCTTATTTGGGATGCTTTCTCTTTTCTTTCCTCTTTTTTGTTTTACCTATTTTCCCCTACCGACCATCACTTTTTTTCCCCCACTGATTCCATTGTTTGTCTGTATGTTGTTCCTAATGGCTACAACTATCCCCTCATCTGCTCTGTTAGTGTGCCTAACCCTTCCCCAGTCCCCAATTCCTTTGATGAAATGTCTCCCTCTCTGGCATCTTTCTTTTTAACATTTATAAAACTTGACATACGGGAAAAAACATCTTCTCCCCCATATTTTCTCATTAAACGTACTGTTAAAAAAAATTCCCTGTTCTCTTTGATCCATTTTATCCATTTTTTTTTTTTTTATATCAAATTTTTGGTTAAATAAAGAAATTATTATTTTTTAATTATCCCGGTCGATGTTAATTAAATGCCACACGTTTGGGTTTGCCAAATTTTAAGTTTCACTCCCCGAAATAAATTGCCGGACGGGGGGTCTTACATAAACAAAGAAATCAATCTAGCTCAAATTGCCCAAGAACACAAAATTCTTCAATTAAAAAAAAAAAAATATTAAAATTTTTTATTATTAAATTTTTAATTTTGTAATTTAACAAATTCCGAAAAAAAAACTTTTAGTAATAGGATTTCAAAAATGGATCAATTACAAATTTAACATTGAGAATGATTTCCATTCATACTGGATATATTGTAATAAAAAAAAATCGACAATTAAAAAAGCAGCCTATGCCTAAGGATCCTTTTATTTTTAAATGCTAAATTCCCATCGGCTGTCCACCTGCCTATCCATACATCTATTTACCCCTCCAAAAAATTTAATTAGTTTTTAAAATTTTTTTAAAATGATGATGAATTTTTAAAAAGTTCTAGTTTTAAAGAGTTTGGTACTCATCTATTTTTTTCCGAGGGGAAAATGCGATGCGTAATTCCCGAAAGGGCGTAGTAGTCCAGCAGGCCCACGTGATGGGGTCGAGTGGTGAACGCGATCACTGGGCGCAAAAGCGACCTCCAACAGTTTATGGGGCGCCAAGGAACACGCACGGTGATAACGTAATCCAATCAAAGAGCGGAAACCCCAGCACATTTGTAAAAAATTTTAAAGACATTGTATGCCAAACGTGACATTTGGGACTTCACTGTAAAGTTCGGATATGAGATGCGCAGAAAACACAAAAACGTAGAATAAATTTAAAATTCAAATTAGTGACATAGGCACGCACTGTAACGTTCGGATTAGATGCGCAGAAGACACAAAATCGTAGAACAATTAATATTCAAATTTTTGACCTAGGGAGTCACTGTGCGTTCGGATTAAGATCGCAGATAAAACAAAAAACGTAGAATCAATTTAAAATTCAAATTTGGACAAGGGCCCTCACGTAACGTTGGATATGAGATCCAGAAAAACACAAAAAACTAGAAAATAATATTTTAAATTTTGGGGAAAAGGCCTCACTGTAACGTTTGGATATGAATGGCCCAAAAAACCAAAAAACGTAGAATCAATTAAAATTCAAAATTTTGAAAGGGACGTCACTGTAACGTTCGGATATGAGATGCGCAGAAGATAGCCTAGTTCCACGCGGTATGGGACTTCAATGTTAATCGTTGAAAGTGCGCCGATTTCGTGTTAAAAGCGGGCAACATGACTTTTCTTTTAGGTAATTTCACGCTGAATTCGAAAACCAATGTTGCCCAACAGTGACTTAAAAACTTCAACCCTTAAATCCCATTTCTTTAGGCAAATGTGTCGAATTTGTAGACATTTAGGGGATCCTAGTTGGTGAACGTAATTTTGAAGATAAAAATTATTTGAAAATTGATTTTTGTCACTAATCAAATGTCTGAGAGTATGGTTAGTCCAAAATTTGAGCTAAACTGGTTAAACTGGTTTGAAATTAAGTTCAAACACAAAGAATAGCTGATACGTAGGGCGTTTTATTAACATTTAACACTGTACAACATAGCATTGATGAGATAGGCTGTTAATACTCGCTGAGCAGTTAGCGTACACTCAGCTTAATAAGGTGCAAAAGAAAAATCGAAAATTCCTTAAAAACTCTTCTTGTGGGAGAATTTTTAATACTAGTTGGTGACAGTTACTCTCGGACTCTCGCCGCTACTAGTCCGGGGACTATCCGCAAATTTGAGGCAGAACCTATAGGACAAATTGCAACAAAAGCGAATTTGGTATCATTGGATTTTAAAAAAAAACACTTAATAACCCATAAAGAATCCCCTAAAATCCCCATATGGTGGGTGGGTCTAATCATCCCCTAAATGAAAATGTAATAAAATTTAATTTAAAAAAATGTACTTTCAAAACTAAGTAAGCATGGTATGTAATCAAAGATTATTTAAGGGTCTTCTAAATAAAAAATATTTCAATCGTTCAAAATTAATTTTGTGATCAGCAGAGGTCAATGAAGGTCAAACTTTGTATTTTTTCAGTATAATTGGTTAAACGTTTTTCTATTGGCACAATAATGTTTGATGATTGTCTTATTGATGTAAATATTTAGTCCCGGGTAAATAGACCATACT
Source organism: Sweltsa coloradensis (assembly GCA_024449915.1). Taxonomy (NCBI): domain Eukaryota; kingdom Metazoa; phylum Arthropoda; class Insecta; order Plecoptera; family Chloroperlidae; genus Sweltsa; species Sweltsa coloradensis. The sequence continues at coordinate 113,345 of JAMZAV010007221.1, read as the reverse complement.
TGATAAGGTATAAGTCAATCATTGCAAAAAAGGTTATTATTTCAATCTGTAGGGCCATGAACTTTCGAGCCATGTTGTCAAAAATCTGTTTACTTACGTTTAAGCGCACAACAATCATGTTATGTAATAGTATTATTCGCCGATAGAGGTTTCTCACGTAGTTCGCATCGCAGCTACAAATTGGTATGTAGGTACCTTGATCAAAACCCACACATTAAAATCCTTACTGAAGGTTTTGTCATGGATTTCATATATTCGACGAAATTTTAGATAAAGACTCAAAATATAGTCATTGCCTCATTGGATTTGTTATTTCAAACAAATTCACACGATAAAGTAGTAGTAATGAGGTTGTCTACTAGAACATTTTAATTCACAAAACCTATACCTAAGTGCCCGCTATAGGTCGCTGTACACTCAGGTACCTCGGGAAAAAAACAACGATTTTGGCGTTTTTCAGGTGTTTCCAAGCCGCCATGAAACGTGAAATGAACTTTAAATACGTCATAATTATCAGATCATAATCATAATCAGAGCTATTTAGGTACCGGACAACTCATACAAATTTTGGTTGGGATGAGAACATTCCTTCCGAATTAAAAATGGGATGCAATATTTTTAAAATCACTTTCTGTAACTCCTCTGCTAGGCGACTATGAAGGCCTACAGTGTAGCATAACAAAATCCATATCAATTGGCTTTCGATTAAACGTCGTGTTCCTCCATATTCTATTGTGAGAAGCTGTTTTGACAATGATAATACCGTGTAATAAAGTCAAATCAGCTAAAACAATATGAGTAATCGAAGTTTGATGACGCAGCTTGTATGTTTTGGGCAAATTAATGCCAATGAAAGTTTAATCAAAGTTCTGACGTGTGATATGAGCAGTAGCGTATTAAATGATTCCAAAATGTAGCCTGTAATGAGCGTACGACTCTGTGGTTTCATAGACCAAATGGCAGACAAAGCAAAATACCACCTCAAATTATATGGAAATCAATCCGGAAATTAACAAATCCATCTCAGCGTGGTTGTTTCCAGTTCAAATAAATTGAGAAACCACCTGATATGTTTACTTTTCTTTCGTCGCGAAGTACAGAAGAACAATAAAATAATAAATATGGCGACAATGCAATGGCATGGCTAGTAAGTAAGTTGCACTTACGATGCAAGATTCAACCATTATTTGTCTCAGGATTTTGCGTGGAAAGATACACTCAGTTCTTCAAAGAATAAGAAATATCTTTGTAATAGAATAAAAACCGAGATGAAAAATATATATTAATGTATTTGTACCGTCAACAAATAGGTGACGATTGTGGTTGTGAAACGTATCTTATGCCAAAAAAACGAGTGGAGACAAAAATTAATGACCCGACGAGATCCCAACGAAAGGTCCATCATGTACTAGCAGTTCAGTCAGCCCGATAATGTCAATGGTCAAAGATAGGAGGCATGAGATGACTAAAAACTTCTAAACGCAGGTCACTTGAAATAAGTGAAAGAGCATTGAGTGCATTCCAAAATCAGTCAACACATGCATTCATTCACCTATTAGTAGGAGGATATATTTCAGAAAATGAGTCAATCGAAAATATTAACTCTGTGTCAAGATGTAGGCCTAGTGTTTGCGGTAACTTAAGGTGAGTTTAGACACCTAGGCATGTGGGCTTAGGTTGTACCGGTCTTCTCCACCAAGAAACGCATTCTAAGCAACTTGTAATTAATTTCTTTTGCGACGCAGGAAACATCATCTGTCACAAAGACATTATAGGAATTGACAATGAACTGGCAAACATGTCGATGAAGCCACAGGGGCTGTGATGTATAACATCTAATATAAGGCAAATTCGTGCATTTCTCTGCATACAACATAGACTTCATTGTAGTGGGGGGAATGTAAAAATGGTTAAATGGCAACGGATGGGTTTCATGTCACTTTGAGCCTTTGGGTTACATCATGTAATCCACATTACATACGATGTATAAACGATGAACATACGATGTAATCGGTAAATTTGGAGGCGTATTGAGAGACTTCCAATGTAAATTATTTATATTGAACACACTAAAATCAATAAGATCATGTTTCTAAGTTAAAAAGCAAATACTCACTAAAGTTAAGAAAATAACGTTAACAGTTTTTTAAAAAGTTGCATGCAAATTTAGACATACAGTTTTTCGCGGGGATGTGTAGGCAACGAGGAGGGAAAAAATTGATTTTTGGTTTAGCACACCGAAGTTAGTAAGATCAACTTTAAGTAGCAAATGTTTGTAAACTTAAAATTTTTGTTGGGGTTAGGGGGTCGGTGGTAGGGGTGGTGGGGGGCTAAATTCTTCGAATGTCCGGGCAACATGTTTTTTTTGTTTCAGCCACCACCAAAGTTAGTCAAATCGCATTCAAGGACGAACAAAAATGTATGTTAATGTCAAAATTTTGTGTTGGAGGGGTGAGGCGGTAAAGGGGGGGGGGGGGGGGTTGGCCTTCGGACATCTGGACAACATCCATTTTCGGATTGCACCCAAAGTTAGTCAGATCGCGTTTCAAGTACAAACAAAAATGTATGTCAAACTTTTGTTGATGGGGGGGGGGGGGGGGTGGGTAAAGGGGAGGTTAGAGCCATCGGACGTCTGGGTAACATTGATTTTTTGGTTTTAGCACATCAAAGTTAGTTAAGATCGCGTTCTAAGTACAAGTGGAATGAAAGTGTCAATTTTTTATTTTGGGGGGAGTAATGGGGGGGCGGGGGGTTAGAGCCATCGGACGTTTGGGCAACATGGTTTTTCGGTTTTAGCACACCAAAGTTAGTAAGATCACGTTCTAAGTTTGCTTTTAACACCCTTTCGGCTAAACCACATGTTTGAACCAGGCTAAGAACACAAAATCGTAGAATCAATTAATATTCAAATTAGTGACATAGGCACGTCACTGTAGCGTTCGGATATGAGATGCGCAGATGAACACAATAGAAAACCGAACACACGATGTAAATTATACACACAATATTTCACATATTACTTGATCATTCGTATCCGAAGAATTAACCGTTTAATCGCTCTATAATTTTCAACTTTAAAACACTGCGGATTTCACTCACACAGGTCTTCTAATGAGGCCTATTATCGGACTACATGTCGATGGGGCACAGAGGTCGTATCTCCGACCGTAACACGCCGTCCACGCCTATGCGGCCTACGCCGACACAAACACTGCGACACCACACACACCTCTCCGACAGCCCTCACACTTCTCCTAGTGATCCACCTGTCCAGCTAAGTTTTATATTTCTCAAAGGTCACGTGACAAGCCTAGCTCCTCCCTAAAAAGCGTAAAGGCACACCACTGTAGATTTACCTTCAAAACACCCCCTCACTACACCCTTCATCTACCGTTTCGCACGAGGTTTGATCTGCCTTTATACAATTCCGAGAACCGAGCTGCGTCTTCCCTCCTGGTTGTGGTCGAAGCCGAGAGAAGGAAATCGAAGGAACGACTTCACCAAATAGAGGATGCGCTGAAGCATGTAACGTCAATGCTAAAGTATCTCTTATGGAGAAAACATCCCAGTAATGAACTTCAAACTTTAATTACTGTCTTAATACTTAACCGATTCTTTAAAACAACTAAAACTCTTTAACAAAAAAAAGGGTTTATAAAATGTGTACTTTAATTTTTGAATTTAAGCTAAAAAAGCTTAATTAGTTTTATTACTAATTACACTTTTATGAATTACTAGACAAATTTTTAAAATGGATTGGTTTTGATAGTTTTTAAATAGCGATATTTTATTGATTAAAATACACTGATATGTGCTAAAAGAAGTGAAAAAAATTTAATTTGCAAAAATTTTTTGAAATTTTAATAGGAAATATGTAATTTGAATTGAAAATAGCTAGGGGGGCTTTTAATCTTACACTAGGGTTTTTGCCCTTTTGGTATTGGTATTAGTTAAAACATTTCAATTCGTCGAAAATCCCCCTTTTTCCCAAATGAAAAATTAACAGGTCTAAAAATTGCCAATGTATATCAAAAGGTTTTTCAATAGCTACGCTAGTTGGGAAGCCTTGTTTTTTTTTAAAAATTAAAAAAATTTTTTTTTTTAAGTCATTAAACGCTTTTTGGAAAAACTATCAAAACTAGAATTACATTAAATGTGTCAATCACAACGACAAGAGGAATTCCCAAAGTTTAATTTCTTTACACTTTCGAAATATAGTCTTCTCTCGAAGGCAAAAAGGCCAAAAATGGGCTCAATTTGGGGGGGCAAGGGGGCTAACCCATAAATTCGGTTCTACACCAGGGAGAGTATTTTTGTTAACTAAAGAAAAATTTCCTGCTAACAATACGTCACGAACGCTTAAAAGAGGCCGGACGCTTCATTTCAAACGCCGCACATGATTACTAAAAAAAAAAATGTCAGAAAAAAAAATTGCGACACTTGTTTTTACTTGTTTTTAAATTAAAAAGAAAATTTTAAACAATACAAATGCAATTTACTAAAAATACAAAAAGGGAAATATCTTTTTATAGGCGAAATAGACCTCGTAAACCCATTTTTTCCTAACTCCCCTTAATTTACGGACATCTCAATGTACAATATCAATCCCCACGATTTGGAAAAAATCATAATGTGTGTTAGAAATTCAAAAAGAGGCTATAAAAAATTTGTATATATGGGTTTTCAAACTAAAAAAAATTACAAAAATAACTGTGCGTTAATGATTCTCATTAAAATCCCGTGTTTTCACATGATGTGCAGTCCGGCCATAAACCCGTAGGGATTTCGACCCGGATGATTTTATCTTCTAATCCGTAAGGGGGTATTTTTGGAAGAAAAATCTTGGGGAGACACTGTCATTTAACATTCATCCAGACATTTTTCAAATTTTTATGAATGCTGCACCGTTATAGGGGAGTGGTTTCCGGTATAAATGCGACTTTTGATTGGGCCTTTTCGATTAAAATCCCACATCCATTTGTTTTTATATCGATTTTACGGCTTTGAAATTTTTAATTTATGCCTCACATAAATTACACAACCACCAGTACGATTACTGTACGACATCGCTTGCACAAAATTATATCCTTTGATGTCTAACTCATGCACACTTACTTCACTCGTCACATGCGTTTCGCACAAGCACACTATTGCCGGCCTCCGTTCACACATTAACAGTTCCAATTCGTCCTTAAGATGTATAAGCCCCGCAATATTTAAGTAAATTACTTCATTTGTCGTCTGCAGGCGTTCTTCCTATTGCGTCTTGCGGTACACCTTATCCTTAATTTCACCAAACACCCTACACACTTGGCTATGAGCCACATGCCCACAGTCCCATTGCTCCTCCTCGGGTTTCCTCCTATTCCTCCTATAACAGTTTGTACAGTACGGGTATTCCGCTTTACATTGGTACCAATCGTGGTCATCGCTACAATATTTACAGCATATTTTACCTGATTGGCACTCAAAACTCCTGTGGCCGTAGCCTTGGCACTTATAGCAATGGAAAATATTCTGCTGTTTATTTACAGCACAAATGTCCCAGTCTAGTGCGAGCTTACCTCCTTTACCATTTAGGATTATCTCACTCGTCTGTACATCAACTTCAAACCTTATACGTGCACTGTCCTTACTCCGTGAAAATTTTACATCGTGAATTCGTAGCCAGAAATTGTCAATTGTCCTATCAAGTTCATTTTGTTCGATCAATTTATTTTCTATTTCCGATTTATTTTCATCACAACTCTTTACACTGTCGACACATGACACGACCAGCTCTAATCTGTAATACGATGGTTAGTATTAAGTAGTTTTAAGTGTTTGAACCTAGCGCCCCAGCGCCTTGTAGATTCAATGTAAGCCAACCCATGTATGTACTGCGCCAGGTTTTAGCGACGCCTATGTCGGCCTAATAAAGGTGATGTTGCCTCATGGAATGATCTCTCATTAATAACCCTGAACTTCATCATAACGCATGGTGCCAGGTATTTAACATGTCTAGTTAAGTTTCTAATGTTATTAGAAGTAGAGAAATAAACCAGGGACTTGTAGGTTAAGCCTAGGCTTAGGCAAGGTTGACGGGAGTCGAACCTAACCTCGAAATGCCTGATACTGAAAACGTGGTAGGTCAAGGCCTACTGGGCCAGGTTCGGCCTAGAGCCTCTTTCCATGTGGAAACGCCTAAGGCGTTTGATTTTCAGTCCCCTGAGGAATGGCCCAGGTGGGATTAGGCGTTTGAAAGGTTCAGGAAGACCTCAGGTCTCAACAACCAGAGTCCCCAGGACCAGGTGAATGCACTGGTGTACACTATGGGGGACGAGGCTGAAGACGTCCTGGTACGGGTAGGTCTGTCGGAGGAAGACTGAATGACTACTCCAAAGTTGTACGAGGGGTTTGAGAACCACTTTGTTGCAAAGCGGAACGTGATCTAGAGAGGGCACGCTTCAATAAACGAATCAAAGGTAGGAGAGTCCATTGAAAGTTTGTGACAGATTTGCATGCCCTGGCCAAACACTGTGAATATGGTCAACTTAAGAAGACCTGATACGTGACCGGGTGGTCATAGGTATTCTCGACAGTAAATTATCGGAAATTCTACAAATGGATTCCGGTCTCACATTAGAGAAGGGCCTGTAGCAAAGGTCAGGGCCAGTGAGACGATCCGAAAACAACAGGGTGTTGTTAGGCAGGAAGACCCAGCCAAGGTGGATGCGGTAAGGAAGAATACAAATGGGGGGAAGAAAAGTTCTTATGTAGGAAAGCCTAGGCCTACGCCTAAAACATCGGAAAAATTTTTGCCCAAGTGTGGAAAAGAGCCCACCCTGCAGAAAATGTCCTGCAAGGAAGGCCACTTGCAATAAATGTAAAAAGGTAGGCCATTGGGCAGCGGCATGCCGGTCCAAGAAAATTGCAGAGGTGGGGGAGGGTTCAGTTCATTCAGAGGATGAGGGGCCAGACTTTCTGCTATCGGTGAGTAGCACCAACATGCATGAGCAGGTGAACGCAGTGTCAAGACAATGCATGGTTCGCAAGCTTAAAAGTAAACGATGTGACAGTTAAGTTCAAAATCGACACTGGGGCCGATGTGAGCATTATACCTGAATCGGTTTGAACAAACTCTCCTCAGATACCGGTACCAAGCTACGAAAGGCAGACAAATTGCTTTTCGGCCCAGGAAAAAGTCCTCTATCTATTTTAGGAAGAGTGAAGGCTTCTGTAGTTTGGGAAAATCAGGTATCGGTGCATAATCTCTATGTCATGGAGGGGGCATCCCAGGAACAAACTTCTAGGTCGTCCTGCAATTCAGGACCTAGGTATGCTTGCATGGGTAAATGGCATAGGCCTGAGGGACATAGAACCTATGGGAAACGGAAACGTGGTAGACAATCAGCTGTTCGAAGGGCTCGGAAAGCTCGAAGGAGAATACCACATTAAACTGAAACCTAATGCAGAGCCTTACGCTATATCGGTGCCGCGACGAATTCCTTTACCTCTTCGTAGTCAGGTAAAAACGGAGTTGGAGAAAATGGTTCTAAAGGGAGTCATATCCCCTATTGAAGACCCAACACCGTGGTGTGCCGGTATGGTAGTAATTCCCAAGAAATCGGGCAAGCTACGTATATGTGTAGACTTGACCCAACTGAACCGGTGTGTTCTTAGGGAACGATACCAACTGCCATCGGTGGACGAGTCGTTAGGGCAACTAGAAGGGGCCAAGATATTTTCTAAACTTGACGCCAGCTCAGGGTTCTGGCAGGTGCCTTTATCGAAGGATTCTGCTCCCCTGACAACGTTCATAACCCCGTTTGGCCGGTTCTTCTTCAACAGGCTACCATTTGGCATTAGCAGTGCCCCAGAGCATTTCTCGCGACGGATGTCACAAATCCTGGAGGGCTGCGAAGGAGTCATCTGTCAAATGGACGATTTTTTGGTATTCGGCGCGACGAAAAGCGAGCACGATACCAGGTTAGCTAAGGTCGTAGGGAGGTTGAAGAAGGCTAACATCACTCTAAACAGAGAAAAATGCATGTTTGGGGTAGACCAGGTCAAGTTTCTAGGAAACGAGATATCAAAGGACGGTATAAAAGTAGACGAAGACAAGGTGCAGGCCATAAAAGAATTGAATAACCCTGCAGATGTGTCGGAGCTGCGAAGATTCTTCGGAATGGTCAACCAGCTAGCCAAGTTTATGCCCAATCTTGCAGACGAGAGTCAACCTCTAAGAGAGTTATTGAAAAAAGATAATGAATTCTTATGGACGCCCGTTCACACAAAGGCATTCGAGAGCATAAAAGACATGCTTACGAAAACTCCCGTGTTGGCACTGTATGATCCTAACATGCCAACTAGAGTTTGTGCGGACGCATCATCATATGGGTTGGGGGCTGTGCTACAGCAACAGCAAAACGGTATGTGGAAGCCAGTGGCATATGCTTCACGGTCGATGAGTGAAACGGAGCGCCGTTATGCCCAAATAGAAAAAGAGGCTTTATCGATAACGTGGGCGTGTGAAAAGTTTACTCAGTTCGTTAATGGACTGGACTTTGTTATCCACACGGACCACAAACCACTGGTACCAATTCTAGGAACCAAACCCATCAGTGAGCTTTCGGCGAGACTGCAGCGCTTCCGGATGAGGCTTATGCGGTACACGTTCACAATTGAACATGTGCCAGGAAAGCATTTCTACACAGCGGATGCCCTGTCACGTGCTCAACACCAGAAGGGAAGCTCAGAAGAAGACGTCTTGTTCCAGCAAGACACGGAACTGTTCGTACAAGAAGTGCGCCAAGAAATCCCGACAACCGACCAAAGACTCGAGGAAATCAAGCAGGCACAAATGAAGGATGAAGAAATCCAAAGGCTGAAAGAATACGTACTAAGAGGCCCGACAAGAGAAACGTCGACCCAACATGCTTACCATACTGGAGGGTGCAAGGGGACCTTGCAGTCCACAACGAGATCCTCTTCATGGGACCTCGAGTAGTTATTCCAAAGAGCCTGCGAAGGCAAATTCTTACCCGCCTCCACGAAGGTCACATGGGAATAAGTAAGACACAACGTCGGGCTAAAGAGACGGTATACTGGCCCAATATAAACGAAGAGATTCGAGCCTTGATCCAACTCTGTTCGAATTGCATCGAGTTAAGAAAGAACAAGCCAGAGCCAATGATGCCGACCCCGTTTCCCGAATCCCCTTGGGAAAAGGTGGGGATCGACTTCTGCGAAGTAAACGGAAGAAAGTACTTGGTAGTCGAAGACTATTTCTCAAGATTTCCCGAGTTTGTTCAGATGGACAAAACCTCGAGTTCTCTTGTGATCTCTCGTCTAAAATCAATCTTCGCACGACACGGGATCCCTAAAACGGTCAGATCAGATGGCGGCCCACCGTTCAATAGCCACGAATTCATCAAGTTTTCTAAATCCTACGGCTTCAACCCCGAGAAAAGCAGCCCGACGCACGCCCAGAGCAATGGTTTAGCTGAATCAGCGGTAAAAGCAGTGAAGGGAATGCTAAAGAAGTCTGAAGACATCCATCTGGCGATACTCAATTATCGAAACACTCCTCTCCAATGCGGATATAGCCCAGCTCAGCTATGCATGGGACGAAATCTTCGAGGAACTCTACCAACTTCACCCCTTCATTTGAAGCCACAATGGCCGAATCTGAAAGAAGTGGCAAAGAGAGAGGAAGCTATGAAAATCAAACAGAAACAGCACTTCGACTCGAGACATCAAGCTAGAGAGCTACCAAAGGTAGAGGTTGGTGATGGGTCTGGGTTCGAGACAAACAGGCTTACGGAGATGTAGTAGGTATTGGTCCCGAGCCACGATCTCTGCAAGTGGAAACCCCATCGGGTATACTCCGCAGAAATCGGGCCCACGTGATTCCGGCTCCACCCCAGGAAGTAATACCACAACTTCCTGCAGAAAGGGAACCTATAATCCTATCCCATGTTCCATACCAAACGACGCTGTCACCAGTCCCACCTGGAAGGACGACCCCATCAGTCCTACCTGGAAAGATGACCTCCCCAGGTCCATCCCGAAGGACGTCATCGCCTAAACAGGTCCGGGAGACTTCTCCAGCTACTGTGTCGCAGAAGCAGACGTCAGCCACACGGAGTGGCAGAGCCGTCAGACCTCCCAAGAAATTAGACCTGTAGCTCAGTTCTAGGGATTTAGTTGACTTAGTTATAACATCACATAATCGGTTGAAACGTTACTTAGTTTAGTAGTAAGCCTTCAGCTATAATGTTCTTTCCTGTTTCTTTCATCTAGTAGCTATCAATGATATTTAAATTTGACTTGTTTTAATTAGTCATAAGAGTGTATGGTACATTAAACATTTTAATACTTTTATCCTACATGTAGTATTAGTATAATACTTTTAAAGGAAAGGGAGATGTAATACGATGGTTAGTATTAAGTAGTTTTAAGTGTTTGAACCTAGCGCCCCAGCGCCTTGTAGATTCAATGTAAGCCAACCCATGTATGTACTGCGCCAGGTTTTAGCGACGCCTATGTCGGCCTAATAAAGGTGATGTTGCCTCATGGAATGATCTCTCATTAATAACCCTGAACTTCATCATAACGCATAATCTAACACCTTTTGTTTTTGTTTCAATTACCTCTATCGTCTCACTTTCAGCAAGACACTCTGCAATTTTGTTTGAAGACTCTCGATCATTGCATTTAATTATTGCATGTCCGTGTTTGTTTTCGGTCAAACTTACCACCTTAGCTTTTATCTTAGCTGGATTTACACTACTTTTTATAATGTTTCTAATGTTGTTTCTATCCTCAGGATTCTTTGGTTTTACCACTAAAACCCTCTGCTCAAAACTGTCAATTTGCTTCTCTATAATTCCACCTTCATGACCCCGTGTTATTGTTGATGTTCTCGACCCACATTGATTCGCAACGGACTTCAAGGTGAGTGACGTGGGTACCGTCACCTCCTCTCTGCTATCTGTTTTTAACTGATCAATTTCATTACGCAAGCTTACATTCTCTTTAGTTAATTCAACAATGTTCTGATACGCTTCTTTTAGCTCATCTAATAGTCTTAGACACACAGCGTCCTTACTGCTACCTTCTGCCTTTTCAGTATCACAGCCTTTACACACCGCAGCGCCGGCGCTGTTTTTTCGTGAGCACGATTTATGAATTTTTTCGCCACATTCTGCACACTCTAAAGACGCTGTTACTTCTCTAATTCGTCGTTTACACCCCACACATTGTACCGGTTCTGTTGCACCATCACCATTCATTGCCCTTCGATTGACTCCCCGCTCTACTCACGCATTACGAGCTGTTGCGACCGACTCCAACGACTGACTAAAATACTCTTTAATTTATATCCGATACTCGTCGCCATTGTTATGTATGAAAATATGTAATATGATTGAGGATGGATGGAGATAAAAGATGTATTCATTTAGTACTGTCAGATCTATTTATTCCGCCATTCCAAGGTTCCTATACAAACTCCCCACAGGTATACCTACTCATTACTTGGGTCTCCGTGATAGAATCCAAGGTGGCTAAATCTACAAGTTTGAACATGACACTAACATACATACGATTCTGAATAATTTCAATGCATTTAACGTGCTACATCGATATGACCTCGCCGCCCCGCACCTTTTGACTGCCATCTACAAGGGCTACAGTTATGAATGAATGAATGAATGAATTTTATTTCCAATACAGATTGGTACATACATTTACATAGGTAAATACATTTTACACTGTAATTTGACCCTTCTAATCTTCAGTGGAAGATTATTTAGCTAGGGTATTTGGAAAATATTAATATAGAGTATGTTTAATTAAATAAGATAAATAAGCATATAAAATGTAGTAAAATAAGTCAAATAGATGATAAATATAATTAATATACCAACACATTAGATTAATACTACACTTAATTAAATACTTAATATATTTAAAAATACATGGGCCTAGTTCACATTGATTTAGCCCATCTATGCTATGAGGCACACAATTTTATATAATGCAAGAGTGAGGGCAACCTGTACTTATAGTCCTGAGATGTATCAAAATAAGTTGGGCATTTTGAAGAATACAGTATGTATTAGGCCTAGTTGGTTTTTATTCGATATATATAATTATAATTCTAAAGTTGTTTGTCTTGCAGGAATTCCTCAATTGAGTAGTAGGGCCTAGGCTTTGTTGCACAATAGTTGTTTGAGTTTATTTTTGAAGATGCTCATGCTGGATGTGTTCTTTAGAGTTGCTGGGAGTTTATTGTAAAATTTAGAATTAGTATAATATGAGTTATCTTGAGTTAAGTTCTTTTGTAATATTTTGTATGAATGTTATTGGCTTGTCTTGTCTTATGAGTATGAATATCTTTGTTAGTTTCTTGATTGATTAATTTTTTTTTTTAAATATTTATGATTGATTGAAATAAGTAGAGACTGTAGAAAGTGAGTATTTTGTGTTTAATAAAATGTGGTTTACAGTGTGGTTTAGTATACGAGTCTTTCTTTTGTTTAAGACCTACAACATTTCGAAGTGCTCGTTTTTGAAGTTTGAATATTATTTGTGCCTTTGTTGATTTTCCCCATATTTCAATGCCATAGCTCATGTGCGATTCAAAATTGGCATAGTATGCAATTTTTGCTGTTTTTATGTTAGTTATTAAATGTATTGTTTTTTTGTGATTGTTTTTAATGAGAAGCATGCAGAGCTTAGTTAACTAGCCAACATTTCACAATGTTTGTGCCAATTTAGATTATCATCAATGTACATGCCAAGAAAATTGGGTTGTATTAACTTTCTTTATTTCAGTATTGTCCACCACATTGTTTAGGGTTTTCACTGCTATATCGTTGTTTACATTGTTTGGTGTTTTTTTGGGACGGAATTCGATAAAATTAGTTTTATTTGCATTAAGTAGAAGCTTATTATTTTGAATACATTTAGTTACAGCAGCAAGTACTTCTTCACTGATGTTTATTAGGTTTTCATGTATTTTGCATCTTATAAGGATGCTTGTATCATCCGCAAATAATTCAATACCTACATTATTTAGCGCAGCAGCAGCGGGGCAGCCTAGCCTTGCAGTCTGTCTGTTGTTCTTGTCGCAGGCGGACAAGTTCTGCATTCGCTCTTTGTCGTGTTCTTGTTCGGCCTCCACAGTACGTGGCGTTGGCTTCTGTTTCTGCTGAATGTGGTCAGTTTAATGTCTATTCTGTCCAGACTGATAGGTTTTGTTCTTTGAATTTGTGTCCGTCTCTGTTTTATGCTGTTTGCCTGTCAGTAGGGAAGTAGCTTACTTTCCATAAGTTGTTTCCCTGATTCGTCGATGTGCAACGTGGATGCTTGGTCTCTGCCAACTGGTGATCGATTTCATGGCCACGGTATTTATTTACAAATATTGCTTTTGAGGTAAAATCACCATTTTACAAGTAAGTCCAAAGTAAAAGAAAAATTGCTGAAAATGTGATATCTGCGACAATATAGTGTCGTCACGATGAGCCTCACTACATATTTTCTTAAATCACCTACAACCAATTAATTACACACCTTATAGTACATGCGCCACTGTCATCAACACGATTTGATAAAAAGTCAATGCACCTTGAGTGCAGCTTCGATATGACCTCGCCGCCCCGCACCTTTTGACTACTACCGGTACGCACACAGCACAGCAGAAAGCCTTGCAGTCGGTCTGTTGTTCTTGTCCCAGGCAGACGTGTTTTGTCCGCGCTCTTCGCTCTGGTCTCAGTACATAGAGTAAGCTTCTGCTGCTGCTGTATGTGTTGCTTGTTAAAGTCTTTGCTGTGTCCTCGTTCACATTCATCATTCTGTTTAATGTTTGTCACTTCAGGAGGTTGTCTGTTCAGTCCAGACTGGAAAGTTTAATTCTCTCTTTATTTTGTCCTGCTTGTCAGAGAAGCGCTACGTCTGTTCGGTCCGTGCAGCCTGAGGAGTTAATGTCTAGAAAGTGCTAGGTTCTGTCTGTTCAATGTGAGATTAGAGCCTTGACTCGGTTTATGTGCTGTCCTTTTTTCCGCTCTTAGTTCCGTTCTTGTTCGGACTCCACAGCAAATGGCGTTGGCTTCTGTTTCTTTTAAATGTGATTCAGTTAGACGTCTGTTATCTTTAAGAGAATGTCTGTTCCGTCCCGACCGAAAGTTTTTGTTGCTACTCAGTAAAGTGTTTGTGATCTCAGTGTTGTTCTCCGTCTATTCTGTCCACACAGCTTGTGCAGTTTATGTTTGGTCGGTGTTAGCTTCTGTTCAGTGCGAGATTAGAGGCTCGACACACTATAGTGGTGCTGTTTTCTGTGCCGTTGTTTGTTTGTTGTGTTTGGGTCTCTATTAAAAACCTCATGTCCAACATGTCAGCTTCGTGGTACGGTATGACAATGACAACACGGACGGAGACGACCACGACGTGGAGGAACCACTGCCTCCCCATACGCTTGTGGCTGGTTCTGACCAGCACAGGCCTGTCCACCCCTTGTCCCCCCGCGTCATCCCTTACGTCCCTCCCTTCGTCTCGATTAGCCAAGTTGCATAAATATGAGACGTTAAGCAATATCCAATCAATCAATCAATCCCTCCCTTCGTCTCGATTAGCCAAAGTGCATAAATATGAGACGTTAAGCAATATCCAATCATCGGCGGCATTTGACATCAAACGTAAAACTCAGTCCCTGTTTTTTTTTTCTTCTGAGGTGTCGTCTTTTAATGAAAGAGGTGTATCACACTGGTGACACCATAGTTCATCAGCCAAAAGCATTATGTTAACTATTCGTCGGCCCGTTGGCCTACTTTCATACAGATCGGTGACATCTTCTACTATACGTTTGGTTTTCGGCTGCTGCTTGTGCAAGATTCCGATTTCAAACTTTTCTTTTTGCAAATTTACCTGCTGCTGCAAAGCATGCAATTGAACTGCCATGTTTCTATGAATCTTTGTTTATGTTTCGTTACGACTAAAGCTGAGTAGACAGATATATTTTCAGAGTCGCCACAGTTACAAAAACAAAATGTTAGGTTGTGTTTTTTGTTATTTTCGCATTAAGTGATACATTTTCAATTGTACACATAATTTGTGCAACACGTTATTTTATTATAACGACACAATGTGTCATATATGGCTGCTGATAGCCCATAAGGTTTGGCATAGGGCTATTTTAATTCCGCTTTTGAAACCAAGTAAAGACAAAACCTTAACCCGGGTCTTATCGACCCATTTCTCTAACTAGTTGCTTCTGCAAATTGTTTGAGAAGATGGTCAATTAGCGCCTGATGTGGCTATTGGAATCTCGTGGCTTGCTTACTAATGTTCAGTGTGGATTTCGACAGCGACGGAGTTCAATTGACCACCTCGTGCGTTTGGAAACCTTCATCCAAGAAGGTAATGTGGCTAAACAGCACGTAATAAGTGTACTCTTGGACATAGAGAAAGCATATGACACAACGTGGCGCTATGCCATACTACAACAACTTCATGAGTGGGATTTTAAAGGTCACTTGCCCAGGTTCATACAGTACTTTCTTCATGATAGAACATTTAAAGTACGGATAAATAACTTTTTATCAGACCCATATCAACTGCAAACGGGAGTTCCTCAAGGATCTGTCCTTTCGGTTCCCATGTTTGCAGTCGCAATAAACAGTGTCACCTCGTGCATACTAAGTCCATCATGTCCTACTTCTTCGTCGACGACTCTGGGACTGCAAGCACTGTCAAGACATTTATATTTAATACCAGCCAATGCTATTTTTTGTAGCATTGTGCTAATTAAACCCCCCTTCCACGGCTGCCACATCGAAACACATTCCTTACTCTCAGCATCTCTTTTCTTCGCCGAGTGGTCGAATAAGGGACCGCAACTTTTCTTCAGGTCATCTCCGGTAATCAACAACTTTTCGATGATACTCCGGAGTGTTTTCACATCCCCTCATGCATTATTGTCACCCTTATTACGCACTGACAGGGTTTCAGCTATGGCCTTGCTGTCACTTTACTTACAGTCTCAACCAGTTTGCCATTAAGGTACAAGTTGCCACATTTGACTGTCAAACCAGTGACATCCGTTACTGCTTGGGGTATGACTTGCCACACCGCACTGTGAGAGTAAGCAGCCTATAAACATATTGGGTGGTGTCGACGGTGGCCGCTGCAGTAGTCGGTAAGGTAGTACAACTAACGCGAACTAGCGGTTTCGAGTTGATTGTAAAGCCCTTTCGTGTTATTAGTCATACTGCTCTGTGTAGGCGCTCTGGGTCCAATCATCTAAAAAGCCGATTGTACAGATGTTCAGTTCCACTGCTAAGGAATTTAATACTGTGGTAGCTACTCTTTGCATTAAGTATGGAGACAAGGCATGTCCCATGGGCATACGAGTCATACAGTTTGTTTTCCCCCTATAGTACAGGCCATGGAAGTGTTTGGTTCTCTCTTATTCTGCATTCATTGTCTTAGTGCTGTGCTTTGTAAAGCCAGAGGGGTTGATGTTCGGCAAGTGTTGGGTTCTGTTCTGTGTGGGATTACAGCCAGCCTTCCCATGTTGTTCTCTTTTCGTCTCTGGTCTTGAAACAAATGTGTTGGGCATGGGCATGAAATGCTCCGTGTTATAGATGATTCATCCACAAAAACAGTCAAACCATTGCTTAAGGCAAAATCGCAACAATATTATATTGTGTCGATAAACTACGCTACACATACAAATATCCCCCGACCACAATAAATTACACCTCTAAGAGCTCATGTGGCATTGTTATCTATGCGATTTTGAAAGAAGTTGCGTCTCGATAAAAATGGCTGACTTATTAACATATTCATACAGCAATGCAGACAAGGCAATGCTAACTGGTGATCGATTGCATGGCCATTGTATCTATGTTCAGAAAACTATTTTAGCTATAGTCAAGTTATAGCTAAAGGTGTTTAGAAACTATGTCCAGAAAACCGATTCTCAAAATTTAATTTTGAACTGCGTCATCCCTTACGTGCCTCCCTTCGTCTCGATTAGCCATGTTGCATAAATATGAGACGTTAAGCAATATCCAATAAAAAACTAGTCTTGTATATAACACTTTTGTCCAAAAATCAAAATATAATTTCCAAAAGTGAGGTTATGTCCCGCCCAAAAAAATTCACAATTTTTTCTGTTATTTTAAAGGCCTTCTTTCATTCAGCAAACTTTTCAGACATGTTTCTTCGACTTTCAAATTATCGGTCAGAGGTGGTACAATAGCCTTAAAATGCCTATTTACATCATTTCATTCATCATTTACATCGGCTTTCGACCATCTACCACCGCGCCTTCGTGGGTTTAGTTGCATTCTTACATTTTGACCAAATACAAGGCCAGGCAACTCTTTTTCTTGTGCTTAACCTTATTCTTCAATTTCCGCAAGTTAATTCTTTCTTTGACGTCTTCTGGAATTTTTGGCTCAAATAGATTATTTGCTGTTAGTAAGAATGTTCTAGTGCGGCGTCCCATCAAGCGTTGCACTGGGCTGAAGTCTATGAACTGGGTCGGAGTATTTCGCCAGCAAAATATCACCAGATCTCTGTCTTCACCTGATTGCTCTGTATGCTTCAAAATCTTTTTTGCTATCTTGACAGCTGACTCTGCTTTTCCGTTTGGTTGATGGGGGTGTGGGGATGAGGTACATTGCTCGAAATCCCATTGCAAACCGTTTTATATTTCATGACTTCGAACAAGCAGTTCGAACAACAAGTATCCGTCTTTTGCAATCAATTTTGGATTTTTCACAATTTTAACCTGCTTAATTGTTTAGCAATTAATTATTGTTTATCACGGACTTGTGGAGTTTCTGAATCTAAGCAGTTTTTATTGAATATTTTTTTGAAGAAAAATATCTGGAAATTTTATTTAAACATTGTCTTTTATTGTTTTTAGCTTACATGAACGCTTAAAAGTTAAATCAGTTACAATACCCACATGACATCTTTATTACCTAATATTGTTGATAGTACAATATAGTAGAGTAGAGTCTAATCACTAGTTAAGTTTTCGTCGTCCAAATTTTCTACAAGATCTTTGTCAAGAGTAGACCAAGTGAACACAGAATCATAGAAGTACATACTATACTCCTCAGGGATGTATTGAATCAGTTTTTTTAATGTCCTGCTTGTTTGAACGTTTACAGGCATCTGCCTTTCTACATCTGTTTACAGGCAATGCTTGTTGCTCAAAGTTAGTGTTTTCAGTAGGAATGTATTGGGTCATTCCACCGATCGTAGTGTACTTGCACAGTACACCAGGTTTTGTATGGCCAAAAATAAAATTGCAGACTTTAGATATTTGGAGGAATACCTTCCTGTCTCTCGGTGCACGTTTTGGTGTTTCAAGTGAAATGCACACATTTTGTTGAATGTTGGGCATCATTCCTTAACATTTATTATGGTTGAAGTATCTACTACTTCCACTGCAAACTTATGTGGTGTAGAGGCCGAACTGAGAGAGCTCTCGACATTTTACATTTCCGATTTAAAAAACACTTTGGGAACTCTACGCCTGGCATATTGTTTTTGACACTGTCAATTGTCTGGCCTTGTTTGTCTAGATACGACTTAACGGGCAACCTCAAGTCATAAGTATCCAATGGATATTCCAAACTCGAACATGTTAGAAGTCTGACGACGATTAGTTTCTCCACTGTGAGATCCAGCACTATTTGGCCACCTTGAGACACAATGTTTTTTTTTTAAGGTGCCTAAATAAAACAGTTGTAGATATTTTAAATTCGTCAGAATGTAGCTCATACCGTGTCGTATGATTTCGATGTATCGTTTAATCTATTCCAAATGAGCTGACAGACTAGGGTGCTTCTTGCTATAGAGCTAACTAGATCAAGAAATAATCCTCGGTTTAACAGGTTTTCTTTCTTCTTATCATGACCTCTGAATGGCAAACATTGTTGAGCAAGATGATAGTAATTTCGAACAAGATTTTCACAATTTCTCGATTGTCTGCGATTTTAGAGTTTTGACCAGCAACATATGAACATCAATTCGTTGGTTCGAAATGTAGTCTGCAACGCAATTCGGACTCAACGTATTGGGAGTCCATTTCGTGGTTCAGCATTTTACCTTCAGCATGCTCCTAGTCATTGAATCCTGTGCGCACAAGTAGGTCGTGCCTACCGTCCGGTAGTACTTCATTCAAGTACTGAAATATATCATGTCTTCGAATAAGGAGTAGGATAACCACTCTCTTCTCATTCTAGAATTATCGGGTGATGGCATCTTTGCAAAGTTAGCCTCCTCAAAAAACGACCGACCTCTTTGCATAGGAAAAATCTTTCCAGACATCTCGATGGCTTTTGGCTGTCATGGTCCTAGTGCTGTTGTTCGCTTCAAACTACCACTTGTTATTGTACCCTTCGAAAACTGAGCTGGATCATTAGGCCATAATTTGAAGGTTGAACCATCCTGTTCTGTGCCTAAATGTCACTGTCAGAAACTGATTCAATATCATCATCAATGAACAGATTTATGTCTGAATCTGAGATCATAGCATTAATTCTCAATTAATAACCTTACAATGTGACATTGCAGACGCACTTGGTGAATATTACACCAGCGTCTCTAGCTCGGACAACTACTCGAAGTTCCGCTGCTTTAAAATACAACCAGAAAGAAACGAAATACAATTCACCTCATCTACAGAAACATTTAACCTCCCATTTTACGAATGGGAATTTATGAACTCACTAGAGCAATTAAAAAGTCTGCACCTGGCTCGGATAATATACATAATGAGATGATAAAGCACCGAACTCCAACTCCATGTTCCCTCCAATATATCCTAAACATGTTTAATCGCATCTGCTTAAAAGGAAATATTCTTTGCGTCTTGGAGAGAATCCATTACAATTCATGGCAAAAGCAAATTACAGCCATCAAACTATCGCCCAATATCTCTAACTAGCTGTCTTTGCAAAATGTTTAAAAATATGATAAATACAAAAAGTGAAAATTTATGTCCGTGTTTTTGAAATGCCTGATTTTGGTCTAAGTCGGGAGATACGTGCATAGTTCGTAGACGGGTTATTTTCCTATGCCTTATGATAAGTGTGATCCCAATTTTTTCCGCGCACGCTACTTAGGTTCCCTATGGATATAGACTAGGTATGAACGATTTAAAGTGAATATTTATTTTCTTTATTGCATTACCCAAGAAAAATAGTTATACCTGTACAATACTTGCCACTTTAGCAGGTTCTGCCCAGCTCTTCTAGCCGCCACCTTCCTTTCGTTCTTTGGCGGGGAATTGAAATTTCCATATTTATTTTTGTTTTGGGTGGCTTTGTCCATATCAGGAAAATCTGCAAATTTAATAATATATGTAGGCCTAGGTCTCGTGGTGGGAATTTTCATGAAAATTCTTCTCATTGATATTTTCTTTGTTACATTCCTGGAAACATAATCATACATTCGTTGTATGCTTAATCTGGCTCACACCTAAGCATGCGGAAAATATCGTTGAAAATAGTAGAAACCCTCTTTGATGCACCTTAGAGGTTGCAAATATACACATTGTAATTAATATCTTCCTTTCAGAGGAGATATTAGTATGGTTGTTGGGTATAAGGCATAAATAATTGACCGTGAGAATAGAAACATATATCATACAGTGACAAAACAAAGTGGCGCCCTATCTAATAAATTTAAGTAGTATTGACGATTGTAACCCTCAAACTCTCCACACCCCACTCTACCTGAGTATACTACATAATATACCTTTAATATAACCTGAGCAACGGCAAAATGCGTCGCATGTGAAATAGCTGAAATGATATAAATGAATAAATAAAATGATTTGAATTGATAGAATATAAAAACAAGTGTTTTACTTACATATACAATGTAAATAGCTCCTCGATTGGTTGCGCCCAACATTTTCATGACAGCCAACAGCACAAGCAAACTAGGCATGTGGGTTGTCTGTAGTCTGAATGTAAATGAAGTCCTTCCTAAGTTGAATCATTGTTTAGTGTTCCTCTTTTTGACTTATATCTCCTGCCGTGTTACAAGTAGCGGCAGAAGCATCTTCCTTACTTTTCAGATACATTATTAGAATGGGGATCTTCTTTACCACATTTTCATTTGCTTTCTCAAAAAGCTTTGAGCCCATGAGGGTTGAAAATTTATTTAGAAAGACTTCTTTCTGAAAAAATAAACACTCATTTGTTACAGCGGTAGCCAGCGGTTTAGCCGAGGTCGTTGAACCGGTTCCCACTCGAACACCGAAGTTATGCAGCCTTTGGGCGTGGTGACGGGTAGAGTGGGTGACCGCTCTGCCCTGAAACTCACGTATACCGCTGTTTAGAGCATATGGAGGGTTCAAAAGCTAGTGTAACGGCTTCGTTCTCCTTGACGTCTGCTCGGCTGTCTGGGTTAGTGGAGGACCTATATGAATGTCAAAGTTACATTGTCCTTTCGGATGGGACGTTAAGCCATTGGTCCCCTTGGTACTTTCGAAAGGAGTAGGCTACGTGCCGGTACCGGGTTTCCCCTCCTCCCTTCTGTTCATACTTCATCCTCAACTATCACCACTCATCGAAAAAGTATTAGTTGTTTTAGGGCGCTTTAACAGCAAAGATAAGATTATTTGCGCCTCCAAGATATTAATCAAATAGCCAAAGTGCCCCCGTCATTGTCATCACCCACATTGCTCGTGTTTTGGGGCAGGAATGACCTCCCTTGCAGAAAGACGGAATTACTTGTTGGGCAGATACGTATTAAAGATCCGGGCAATGCGTAACCACTCATCTCATGACACCCTATTTGATGAGAGATTTGTCAGTCACTTCGATACCAAACCATTGGCGACCCTAACAGTAGGATAACGTTGTAGACATCTTTTTAGAATTTTAAATTTTGATGTACCCAATCTATTGAGTTTCGTTTTGAGCCAAAACCCTCCATGGCTACTTCCGGAACCTGACATTCGTTTCAACTTTTGCCGATATAATAAGTCCACAACATCAGATGTAATTTTCAAAACTAGTTTTCAAGCTATTGGTCACGAATACCGTGCCTTTAAATTCATTTTCACTGATGGATCTAAAACTAGCTGGAAGGTTGGTTGCGCTTACTATTGTGGCGGCAGTAGTGT
Source organism: Sweltsa coloradensis (assembly GCA_024449915.1). Taxonomy (NCBI): domain Eukaryota; kingdom Metazoa; phylum Arthropoda; class Insecta; order Plecoptera; family Chloroperlidae; genus Sweltsa; species Sweltsa coloradensis. Next base: position 91,201 of record JAMZAV010007221.1, on the reverse strand, counting down.
TGGTTTCAGACTTCCTGACATGTGTTCTGTTTTTACTGCTGAAATGTATGCCATACGAGAAGTTTTGAAATATATTTTGAAACAAAGATGTGGAAGCTTCATGGTATGTTCAGATAGTTTAAGTGCACTTCAGGCACTCCACGTCATGTTCTCTACTCACCATTTAGTAATTGACGTTCAGTTCTTCATGGAGAAACTTCATGCAAGAGGCTACAAAATCATGTTCTGCTGGGTCCCTGGTCATGTTGGTATCTCTGGCAACGAGGGGGCTGACTTGGTAGCCAAGGCTGCAATGCAAAAAGCTTCTACTGATTTTATAAATAAATAAAATAAATATAATAAATTTTATTTAGAGTCTACCCACTCAGTTATATAACTGATTTTCAGTGGGGGACTTAAAATCAAAGCGACCAAGCCAACCTTGCAGGCCCCAACGCAATCGACGAGTGAGCGATAACCAACCAAATATCGATATTTTTAATAGGAAATACAGCAATCAGTGGTATGGACAGTGCGAACACCCGCGAATCAACGCCAGAATCAACAAGGCCGATTCAGAACAACTCTGAAATTTATTATGTGCTTCGTTGCTAGGACGGCTCCAAAGTCACCGTTTACAAACTCCTAATACAAGAACTGATGGACTCAGGTCCAAATCAGAAGTTAAAAAACTTCTGACTTTAGCGGGAATCGAACCCTGGACCTTCTGCATTGGAAGCAGATACGCTAACCACAAGACCAACGACCTCGTACCTGTTCCTGATGTCCACAGTGGGTTCAAGAACCATATGTTGAAATTAGGTCAGGATTGTTGGAATGCTTTGCAGAATGATAAGCTGCGTCGTGTGATGCCCTGTCTTTCACTGAATGTGCGACCCCCTTCTTCCATACTTTCTCATCGTGAGGAGGTTGTATTGGCGCGAGTACAAATAGGGCACACACACCTCACCCATGCCTATCTTTTTACCAGTGATAAGATTGCTCCGATTTGCGACACGTGTGATGTGTTGCTATCCGTTCATCATTTGTTGACTGACTGCTCTAAGTATGATGGGTTGAGACTCCAATTGAATTTTTTTGAAAAAGTGGGGTGCAATCTCCACGAAACGTCAAAATGAGTTATTATTTTAATTAATTATTGTTATTTGTACGTGGTCTACACCTAAAAATGTCATGTAATATATATATGTATATATTTATATAAAGGCTTGACATGAATATGGCAAGTTATAAATTTTGATAAGAGCTCTAGATAAAAAAAATTAATTCATTGTCTCTCATGAATGCCGTAATATTGAAGTTGTACGCCTACTGCAAGATCGCCCACTTGGAACAGAACGATTTTTCTGTTGTAGACATTTAAAAAATACATTCAGTTGTATTTAGCTATTAAGGCCTTTCTGCCCTTTGTGCGGGTCAATTTCAATAAAATTATAATTATACAGTATGTTATCGATAGTTTCTGGCCCCATTTTAATACAGTTGCGATGTTTTAATAAAAAAATCCTCCAAATTTGCACTATTATGTTCGCGGTCTAGGCTTTTCCAATGCTATTTCAGCACACTTGAATATTCCGCGCCCTTCAATGGAACGAGTTTCAGCTATGGTCGACGGAGCGAGCCACGCGTGCGCTCTAGGTTCGTTTTGTTCTTCTTGTCCAATAGCATCGTTCGGCGAGTTTGACGTTCAAGCTTAGCGTCAAAGCAAAGATGGAAGATAGAAGGAAGAAACATATAACATGTCAAACTACGCCAACTACGATTTTAAAATACGTAAAAATGGCATAAATGGAATATTCACTGGCATTCTTTCTTCACTATAGTTGATCAGAAATATTAGTGATATAGACTCAACAAAACCAATAAAGGATGTTTGTTTTAGAAGCCGTGTAGGCCTAGGCCTATTCCCGGTTCTGCATTTTGCATTTTGATGCTTAATGATCTCTTGGTCTTGGATCAGTTTTCTCAATTTGCACTAGAACAAAGTTACCAAACAAAGATGCCAAGCAGGTAAGCCGTAAGCAGTGGCGGCTCTGGGGTAGTTTTACTGGTGAGGCGAAATTAATATCCCGTAGGTATTATATAGGGAACCACACGGGGGGTTTGGGGGGCGAAGCCCCCCAACAATAGCGCCGCAGGCGAAAATTTTGAAAATCAGGTTTTTAGAGTGCGTTTGGTGCGTTTTAGAAAAAAGTTGTGGGCTGATTGCAATACCAAAATAATGTCGTTTTTGTGCAGTGGATACTAGAAAGAAAAAAAAATGTTTTAACTTTTGTACGGGTTTTTGATTATATGATGTGTAAACATTGAATTTCCATTGAATACATTATTGATATACATTTCACTTGCATTTGCACTTGCATCTTGCACTCTAATACGTTCGATCGCTTTCGCTTGGCTCGTCCATCACGGCGAAACGTCGCCTCAGTCCAGCTATTTTAGCCGGCACATCTCCGCTACAATACATTGGCCGAGATCTTCGCCTCAGTCCAGCTGGTCTAGCCAGCAGCCTGATCGGCTGCAAGACATCGCGTATCGAGACAACATCGAGAACGCATGCGCGACTAGGGTGCATAGTGTATATACCCTCCGGCACTGTACCGACCAACGTGGTCGCCGCACACGGGCGAGGCCATCGTGAGGACCTTGGTTCGGGTCGGGCGGCATTTTACAGCTCATGCAGTGGAGCTGTCACTGTTCATGGGGGTTTCGCAGCGCAGCGCTCATGCTCACTAATACTCAACTCATAACCAAATCTATCACAGTGTAAACATTTGAAAATGCATATTACGTTGATTAAAAAGTGGAAAAACGGAAGTCATACTTATTAGTCAATTATGGAGTTGAAAAGCCAGATTCTTTGGTGAGGCTTCGCCTCACTTGCCTCACCTTGCCAGCCGCCACTGGCCGTAAGTAATGATTGGTCTGATTAGTGAGACATATGCTGTCCTTATTGTTTGGCTCTACTTAAGGTTACGGTTGACAAAGCCTAGTAGCTTAGAGGCCCTATCTCTTACACTATCTATGTGTTGATCCCATTTAAGGTCTGATGAGATGGTTAGACCTAACAGTTATATACTTTTTTCTTGACTTAGAAAGTTTCCTAAAATGACATATTAGACAGAATGGGAGATTTGGATCCAGGAAATCTAATATACTGCGATTTGCTAGCGTTCGGGTGCATACTATTCAAAGTACACTATTTTTCCTTCTGGGAGTCAGTGTCTAGAACACAAGCTGGATACCAAAATCTTTTGTACGCACAAGTAACAAAACCCCTAATGTCTTCAAACTCCGCCTGATCTTCAGCAACAATCAACAGTTTCTTCATTAAAACGTTTGTTGAAACCTTGGTTTTGGTTTTGTTAGGCCACAAAAGGATGGATTGTAGCAGAAAAATTTTTGAAATGGGTACCTTGTGCTTCATCTTGCAGAACAAAGGAGTAATTTTCAGCAAAATCGTAAACCACTAAAAATTCTTCAGGTTTTAAGGTAGCCTTCAGCTCGCTGTGCAAAGTGGACTGTTGGATGGCAATGAAGGAGTGGCGCAATAGAACCCATAGTTTCTCTGCAAAACTCGCCTAGAAGTCATCTGTATCCATAGTTGTTGTTACAAGAGTACACCGGTCTTAGGGGGGGATCTTAGGCAACGAAGTAGCAGACAAATGTGCAAAATCAGCATGCGAAAAGGACAGCATAGATTGCCAGCTAATCGTACCTTCAGACTTAAAAGTATTTTGTAAACAAAAGCTTAAAGAGCAATGGCAATATTCCTGGAACAGGATAGAAAACAATAAATTGCGCCAAATCAACAATAGCACGGCAGCCTGTATCTCTTCACGTCGCTCTTCTCGCCGTGAAGAAGTTGCTCTGGCTGGTTTAAGAATCGGGCACACATATCTCACTCACGGATATCTTCTAAGAGTTGCCTTTGTGATGAGTGTGGCAAAGTTTTAACTTTAAAACACGTTTTAGAAACCTGTACAAATATAGTAGCAATAGGAAAAATTTTAAACTCCACGATAAGCAATAACGTTATTAATTTCTTATGCAAAGTTAACCTTTTAAATTAAATTTGAAATTCATATTTATATAGAACCAGAAAATTTTATGGGCACTGATAACTTAACTCTTGTGTGCCCTAAAACCCCAATTACTAACTAACTATGAGTATCCGATTCTACTTCATTCTCGCTTTCATTACTATCGTATACACCAACATTGTCTTGTTGCACGTTTTGACCGTCGCCATCCTCTCCACCCTCTTGTAGTAAGTTGAGATCATCTCCATAGTCTTCGTGTACTAGTCCGTTTACTGTTGTTACTCAAAGGACTTGAGGATTATAATTAAGATAAAATTGACAACCAGCCTAGGTTTAGAGAATCCATTACCGGAAGTGTTTATTCACACACAATGACAGCAGTACAAAGGACACAGTCGTAGACATAGAAGGCAGTGATGCTGCCAACCCAAGAACTTAAAACTAACCTGAACGAGATTACATACCAACATCCCTCCTTAATCTTGATCTGGAACAATACCTAGACTAGGCAAGAAACTATTATGTTTAGTCTCACCCAACGATTTAGTTAGAATGTCGGCAACCATCCAGGAAGTTGGCACATGATTCAGAATAACTGCAACTTTCTTTTAATATCATCTCTTACAAACAGTTGCTTTCTAGCAATATGTTTAGTTCTATCATTAACAGTCCACTTATGCAAAATTTTCATTGCGGGCATGTTATGACAGTACAGATTTATGTTATCAAAACAGATCCTCAATTCCCCCAATAAATGCTTTAAGAACATAGCTTGCTTACACGCTAAAGCCAAGAGCCAGTTTAATTACTAACGATAATACCGTTCTGTTGAATGTCGTGTAACTTAATTGTATATCAGTATCATCTTCTTGTTTATCATTAAATTCATCGTCAATCAGTGCCAACCAAGTCTCGTCTAACTTGTCCTCAACACCACCCGTCCAAGCTAGGCCTATCCCTGACAATAGATATCGGCCATTCCAATATCTGAAGGAAAAAAATTGTTCAGTTGAATAATATACAATCAATATTCAATTTTTACTTTTGAGAATAATTAAACTATAAGTTAACAGACCATAGTTAGGGGAAGGAGATAGATTTCCCCCTTTTTTTAGCAGGAGGCTGGTTTCCAATTCAAGTCTTATTTTTTGATGAATCTGCAACATTTTCGCGAATTTATTTAGGCAAAGCCTCCTGTCTTTAAGACTGCCCAGCACTACGTTCAACGAACGATTTCTGCCGCTCTTGGTTCGAACTTATTGCAAGTGACATTGTGTAGGAAGTTTAAATATAATTTTACATGCCCAGACAGAAAACTTACGTGACAATTTTTTTAAAACAATTTTGCTGTTCAATAGGTTATAAGTAGGGCCCCGTAAATTTAGCATTCAAAATTCAATTTAGGAGCATTAATTATTGGGAAATTAGCAATAATTAGCATAAATAATAGCAAAAAATAGCGTAATTATTTTTTGTTCGAAATCCTTACTAATTCGGAACGTACGTTTCCGAAACCTTATTTGAATCTAAATTTAGGTATGGTATTGATATTTATGGTTAAACATTGTGCAGAGTTCGATGTAAGATGATGATTTATGATATATAAATATGAGACGTTAAGCAATATTCAATCAATCAATCCAGCCACCTGTAATCAAGGACCAACATTGTTAGGAGTAATATTTTATTAAAAAACTAGGCCCTGGTTTGAACCTGTGCAATAATTAGTTAGATGGCCTTGTATAGAAAGCTAACTATACCTGTTGCAAACTGCACCCATCACTTGGATTGTTGTTTGTAGAGCAGCATGGAGCAGGTTACCACTGAGTCCTCCTTCATCCCCCTCCTCAGGTCTGAAACGAGTAGGTTGTAGCGACTGAAGAAACGTTCAGCGTCGACGCTGTTGACTGGAGCCCACCCCGACTGGAGTGCTGCAGTTGCAAAGCCTGGATATTTGATTTTGCAAGCAAGGAGAATCTTAGTGACATCTGGGCTGCCAGAAGTCTCTGTGTTGTCCAAGTCAGCCCGCAGTAGCTTGTGGAAGTGGTTGTATCCATCGTTACATTCGTTTGCTGCTACTAGATCATCAAAATATGGATTTTTTTTGCACTTCTGGGCAGAAAAAACACATACAGTTACAGCCCCGGCTATAGATGGGTTGAACAGTTGAGCAATTGTCTGGAGCATCCTGTTTGTTGTATCTGGAGCAGCATGTTTATTCAGCTGCCTCAGAGAAAGTGTGTATGCAGCTTTCAAGGTTGCCACTATCTCAGCCTGCAACTTCAGGTCGTTTACTGTGGCAATCATAATTGTTGTTGCAGAAAGGAAATTTTCATTTGCAACTCTCTTCAACAGACCTTGCATATACTCAATGTCATCCCACATAAGATGGACATATGGGTATTTAATCAAGAATAGCACAGCAGCCTGGATCTCTTCACGTCGCTCTTCTCGCCATGAAGAAGTTGCTCTGGCTCGTTAAAGAATCGGGCACACATATCTTACTCACTATCTCTCTCGCACAGAAGTGATTGGCTCGGTCAACCGCCCCCATATGCTGTGTGTAATCTATAATTGCTTTAGGCTTTTGGAATGTTTTGTGTTCTCCTCTAGTTATTTTACGAGCTACTTCTTCAGTTTCAGGGTTGTGCCATGTACTGAGGATAAAGACATTGCTATTGTCTTTTCATGCTAGAACCATTACACTGTATTTACAAAAGCTTGTTACCTGATGCTTGGCCAACTTTAGCTTCTTGTTTTGTTTAGGCCTATGTCTCTCGGTAGGTCTTTTCTATTTGCCATTACAGTACCGTTGTCTGTATTCCTATGTTTAGCAGTTCATTTGCCAAATCAACACCTGTGTAGAATCTATCTGTAAAGGCGATAACCTGTGCCATTAGTAGTTTGTAATAAAGTGTCACACAGATCCAGCACAATCCGAGCAGTGATAGGTAGGTCTGATCGAATGAGTGCCTCGGTTGTTGACGATCCATAATAGGGATGTATAACACTGATGTAACCCGTGGCTGAATCTGCTAGAACATAAACTCTCAGATCCCACTTAGTGGGCTTCTAAGGGTTGCACATTTCAAAAATTACCCTTCCCTTGAAGCCCACTGTGCTTTCATCAACTGCAATTTTTTTCCTGGTATAAGTTTTCTCGACACTTACCGTCAAGTGGGGTGACTCTGGCCACGAGAAACCATTATTCTTATTTTATTGATTATATAAGGGATTGTGGTCATTGAAGCTATGAAATACCAATTCAGTAACCTCTTGAGGCATGTTTTCTAATATGTGATATGAGATTTTCTTTATTGATTATTACACAATGATTTTTTTATTATGTGACCAATGTCACCCTGCGTTTGGGGTTACCATGGCCACCATATCAAATTAATGCGAAACCTTGAGTAGAAGACCATATTTACCCACTATTGAAATAATTTATCAGTCCGAGCATGAAATAATATATTATAGTATTACATGATTGTAATTATATTTTATTACTATTATAGCAGCAAGCTTAAGAGTTCCTTATTTTTATTCTAGACTGTATTCTTTGAATAGGCGTGAGGCAAATTAGAGTTCTCCCCTTCTTCCAAAGTCAGGTTCTGGAAGAATTTTTATTGCGTCATCCATGGAGATTCCAAAGGTCTTCCTTTTCAGTCCAGTTAAATTGAGTTTTGGCACCAGCTTGAATGGTTTTCCTTACGAATTTGGCTTTGATGTCCCAATCTTCAGTTTTAAGCCTATTTATTATCATAACCTGACCTACATAGTATTATTTGTTGCGAATCTTGCTACAATCCAGCTTCCTTGTTGCATGATGGGAATATCTTCAACACACATCTCATCCTAGTATAGTTTGCAATATCTAAAACCGAGGTTGGTGATAGTCATTACGTTTACTGTAGTGTTTTATTAACAGTTTTATTTCGTACTGCTGGATTTATTTATTTCATCCATCTTATGTGGAGATTTACCTTTGGAGTATAGACGTTTATAAACAGGCAACCCTCATTTCCGAAATATTCTCCGGTATCTTGGGCCAACGGAGAACTAATGTGTCCATCTGTGAAGGCTTCTCGAGTCCCTTGCCACGACACGGAAGGCTCAGGGGCCTAGAGAATAATACACATTTATTTATATATTGTAAGCTGTTGTCTCCTCTAGTAGTCACGTGAAGGACGAAGGACTACATAATTATGAAATTATATGAACAGCAATAGCCGTCTATAGTAAGGGAATGATCTACAAGGTAAACTGGTACTACTAGTGTGAACTAGTAGACATAAGTGCATTACAGCCAGTGCGCGGGAAAACACTTATCCGTAAAAAGTTATTAAGATGCATTACCTGGAATCACGATCGGGGACCCCCCCCCCCCGCGGTCATTAATTAGGACCATGTACGTCTTAATGGGTACTTTTGCCAATTCCAATAGTATCTCGATCTCATCAATTTCTGTACCATCTTCATCTAAGACAATTTTTTACTGCACCTCCCCAATTTTGTGTTTGAAGTATGCAGAACTATGTAATTGTTGATGCTCTTACAATTACCTTCCGGGTTCTTTGAGGGTGACCATATCCGACAGATATGTGAAGCACTAAAACATTCAGAAAATCCTCCAATCATATGGCTTCCAAGATTGTCCCCAATGGGCCTTCAAAGTCTAACTCGCTACCTTCCCGTGGTTTGGCCTGTGAGTAGGGGAGTAGTGTATTCCCCAAACCTAAGGGCGAGATCTGGCCGGTTGGGGTGCGTGTTGCAGAGAGAGCTCTCACGCAACTTTTTATCACACCTTTCTTCATTCACACAGCCTTACTCATATTTATTTTCTTCTTTCACTTTTTCTTCTCCATACTTGCCGGCCCTCTCTGCAACGAGCACTCCACCTTTCCCACCCAGTTTAACCCATCCTATCCAACATCCTCACTCCTTCCCATTATCTCCTGTGGCTGATATCCAATGATGACTTAGTGCTAGTAAGGTAATGACCTGGTAATTAATGGCTATGACAGCAATGGGCTTGTCTGCAGTTTGCGTCAGTTGTATGCCCACCGCACGCGGGGCGTCTTTTAGGCTTCAGGCCGTCCCTCGTGTGGTGTTAGAAGATCGATTGCCATCCGGACGTGGAATTGGCACTTTCCTACACGCCGCTTAGTGTGCGGCCTACCCAAAGCAATGGGACAATAATTTCCAAATTGTACACACATAGGGCTAAACAAAAGATATGACAAGTTATTTACCTGATAGTATTGGCTTAGCTCATGACTTGGTGTCTTCCACCAGGCCATCAGGGCTGCCACAATATACGGGAATTTTTCTTCATTGCTCAGGCCTTCACCCATCGCAAGCATTCGTTCTCGAAGAGCACGAGTACATACTGGCCCTGCTGTCTGGGCTTTGTCATCCAGGCAGCTTATTTTTGTGTTGAGGTATTTTTCCAGAGTGGGAAAGAGCTCTCCTGCACTTTTTTGGAAACGTTCAAAGAGATTAAACCCCATTAGTTTTTGGAAATGGTCATCCAAGTGCCTTTTCTGTAACACAAAAGTACAAAGTTGTTACATTATGATAACATTTTATATTTCATTTCATTTCATTTTTAGACACATGTTAGCATAGGCCTGTAGGATTTTTAACTATTAAGTATTGATCAGATGTATTGAGCACAGATGCAAACAAGTCACAGACGCAAGCACAGAACTTATTCGACAGAATAATGTTCATTAAATTATAACAAGTGAACGCAATCTAGTACTAGAAAGCTCAGTGTTCTGTGGAAAATTCCATTCATTGAAATAAAATCCAACTAATGGTAGACCTACCTAATGGATATGAGTAATCATGACAAAAAATGAATAGGTCTAAAGTAATTTTTTTTAATGTAAGAAAAAATACCTAAACTAGTGTTTTTGACGCAACATATAATATTCTCTAATTACACCAACTCGGGTTACTAGAGACATATGAACTATTAAAAATAGTTATTAAAAAGTTAGTTATTAAGTTTTTTTATTTTTTATTATTAAGTTTGTTATTAAAAATAGTTCATATGTCTCTAGTAACCCGAGTTGGTGTAACTAGAGAATATTATATGTTGCGTCAAAAACACTAGTTTAGGTACTTGAATTTCTTACATTAAAAAAAAATACAAATAAATAACCGACAGTGTTGGCTCGGACGCTAAGCGCTCAACTCTGATTCGGGAGGTCCCGGGTTCAAATCCTGTCGAGACCGGCAATCCTGACTGAAGGTTTTTTCCGAGGTTTTCCTCAGTCGTTAAGGCGAATGCAAGGGATTGAGTCCTCTTAAACAGCCCTCGGACATCCCTTTACAATTTCCTATCCGCATATACCTAGTTTACCTGAAGAGGGACTAATTGCACCCTATAACAGGTTTCCTGCGATAAAATTTTTTATTTTATTAAAAATATAACTTCTATGCGACTGCAGTATTGACACAAGTTTATCCAGACCAAATTGGTTGGCAGACTAATTTTTACACTTTATGAGAAAACCTCCCCTACACATATAGGCCTAGCCTTTTAAGTTTAAATGAAAAGGCATGTTTTAAAAAAACCAATTCGTGCATACCATACAATAAATAACACAATCAATGTATTAACCTGAAACAAGAAGGGCCAATACTATCTTATAACATTGATCTTGAAATTTTGGCCACACAGTTCACTTCGCTGCAATGCGTACGTTGCCGAGCGAATGACACACTTTCATTTTCAAATTTTTTTGTCGTTAAGGGCCTCTAATGTTTCCCCTTCTTCTAAACTAGGTGCATAATTCACTGTACCGTATCGGTCTTTAGTTGAAGTTGGCTTTGCAGCCAACATGATATCTGCTTCTTCCTCTGGAAACTCCAGTTTACGTTTCTTGTTGCCGTGTTTGAGAATAGAAGGCATAATATTGTTATGCATTGTGAGGACTGTGGCCTAAATAATAGTTTGAGAACGTTTTCAGATCTGTGTCATGTAAACGCATCATCGTTTTGACTTCACTCACGTCAAAACTTTTTCAAAACTGCATGTAAACGTAGTAAGTGTCAGCAACCAGCAGAAAACAGGTCAGACAAACTATTTGTTACTTTAACTTTTCAACATGGACACAAAACAAATCAAGCTTTGGGTCAAGCAAAGAGGTATTTATAAAGCTACCATTTCAAGGATTCAGACGTTTGTCAGTAGTCTCGACATATCGCAAGATGTCAATGAGATACACATTAGACTTGAACAGTTACTGGAAACCTGGACAAGGTTTGATGAGGTCCAAACCAATCTAGAGTTGCACGATGAAAACATAGACCATGAAAGAGAGAGGATCACCGTTGAAACTCTGGTTCATGACCTTAGAGCAACTATGTCAGGCTTGTTGGAACCTAGACAACATTTAGTTGACCTAGACGCCTCGAATGATGCAGTTGGCGCATCTCTCAGGCCTAGTAAGACTAAGCTAAACCTACCGTCTATAAAGTTGCCTAGTTTTGACGGCTCTTATACAAAGTGGCTAACGTACGTACTACAAAGCGTACGTCATCGCAGTTTTGAAGTCCTCATCTGCAAAATAAAAAATTAGACGTTGCATTTCAAATTGGCAAACAGTCTCAAATAGGTTGTTACTGTAAACTACAGTACCTGTAGCCGATGCCTGAAGTTTTCTTTTATTTTCATCTGGAGATCAGAAGTCCTTCCTCTGCATCAGATGATCTGAGTTTCCTCTTGAGCTCTCCATGGTTTGTTGAGTAGGACCATGACTGGTAGTTGAATAGCGTTTCTGAGCATTGTTTACTAGTGGGCTTAAGACATGTTGAGGAGAACTGTATCTGCTGGGTGAACCGTTTTCAGATGAATTGCTTTCTAGTGGACTTGGGGTTCGTCGAGGAGAATACTGTCTGGTCCATGAACCGTTTTCAGAAGAAAAGCTTTGTAGTGGACCGGAGGTTTGCTGAGAAGAATGTTGTCTTGAAAATGAATGTTTCTTTGTTTTTTCCCCTAGTGAAGTTTGCTGAGAAGAATGTTGTCCTGAAGGTGAATGGTGTTTCTTTGTTTTTTCTCTCAGTGGGGTTGAGGTTCGTTGAGTAGAATCTTGGACTTAGAATAAAATGTCTGCAGATGTAACAGGCATTTGACAGTTTTTTGATGATGATGATGACGATGACGATGACGATGACGATGACGATGATTGATTGATTGATTGATTGATTGATGGTTGGTTGGTTGGTTGATTGATTGATTGATTGATGCAAATTTTGAAAAATGCAAAATTGGTGACTTTACCACTTCTGGAGAAGAAGGCATGCTCTCGGCATAAATTGATGAATCAGTATTATCATCATCAGTTTTACTTGATTTTTTTGGTTACTAGTTATTTCGCTAGCAGGTGAGCAAGCTTTTGTTTAAGGCCTATCTGCAGTGCTTGGGCTGTCCGATGCATTTGTTTTTGCTTTTTTATTTCTGTTATTTACAAGCAAGTTGTTCTTTGATACACTAGGCTTCTTTTGTTTTTGGTCTTTTGCAGGAGGTATGGGTAGTTTTGGTAAGTTTGAGTACACATGGCCACTTTCTTGATCAGATGAGGAACTAGCTGCAGCAGTCTCTTTACAGATTTTTCTTTTGGCTAATAATTTGCGGGTGTCGACCTCGGACGAGTTTATATTTTCATCATCTCCATTTGAGACCCAACTTTTGCATTTTTGTCTGGTCCTTATCAAGCAATCTAAAAATAAACAAAAAATATAAACTCGCACAAATTACAATAGGCATATTGCCCATCCTCAATAAGAAGCAAATAGTGAACAGGAAAAAACAGTTCATCTAAAAAAAAAATTAAACTAGTCCTATGTGTTCACATCAAATTGTCTAGAATCACATTTGTCTAAGGATTGGTTGAATAGACCTACATGAGGTTCACCATTGCATTATATAATCAGAATCAATGCGATCTCCTCACATTTGAATATATGTAAAATGAAAAATTTTCATAACCATTAATTTTGTATTTATGAATTAATTGTTTTTGCATGTCCAAGTTTATCGTAGGCCTATGGGAATATATTTGTTCAATACGGTAGTACTAGTAGAAGGTCATATAGGACTACTTAAATAAGTACATAGACGCCTACCTTGAACAGCTGACTCTTCAATGAAGCTCGGCTAAGCCTGTGGCCAAAAGTAAAAACGGGCTTTGTATATACTTCAGTGGCCTCATTGTCTGTCGTCCCATGTAAATCTACAGTCTGTTCTTTGTCGTAACTACCACAGTGTTGTTCTTCAACACCTCTTTCTACACACTTTTCATTTTCTCCTTTGTCTTAATGCTTCTTGGACCTTCTTTTATTAGGAAGTTCTGCTCCTTATTACGCACACCTTCAGAACTTTTCTCCTTCTCTATGTTTAATAGTGTGTTGACAGTCTGTGTGTGCTGATAGTGTGCAGAAAAAGGTGTTGCCAAACAACAGCATGGTGGGCCATCAAATTCCAACTCGCAACCTTCTCGTGGTTTGGCCCGTGATTAGGGGAGTTTTTATCCCTGAAACTAATCGCGAGCTCTGGGTCGTCGTCGGGGAACTTTCCCTCTTCCTTTGACTACCTCCCCGACGGCGACGACAATGACAACACGGACGGATGATGACACAGACGGAGACGACCACGACGTAGGGGGAACCCCTGCCCTCCCCCATACGTTTGTGGCTGGTTCTGACCAGCACAGCCCTGCCCACCCCTTGTCCCCCCGCGTCATCCCTTACGTCCCTCCCTTCGTCTCGATTAGCTAGTTGCATAAATATGAGACGTTAAGCAATATCCAATCATCAAACATAACCAATAATTACATTTCTACCGCTGGGCCTTCACTGACATTACTAGGCTACCGAACATTTCGTCGCTGCCATTGTTGTTATTGTTCAATTAACCTGGACTTCGAAATGATATTTCATCTCGTGCACGTTCCAGCTCCCGTTTCGCCAATGCTACAATTCTTTTTGCATGATCAGACATAACCGCGAATTAGGCATACTAATCTTCCGAAAAAAGAGAAAAAAGAATTCATAAGCAAGCTCTTCTTCAGTCAGCACTAACGCATGTTCTTTTTCTTCACAGAAACACTTGTAAGCTCTGTAAGAAAATTGGCTTGTGTCCTTGTGTCTGCAAAAAGTTTCAAATGATTTCGCGCTTTGTTCAGCTAAAAAGACATAAGTCAAGATATGTCTTTTTGACTGCCCACAAACTCTACCGACGGAACTTATTACTATTTCTACCATGCTAGAAATAACCCTCTTTATCGACTTAGTCTTATATCCTATTGCCAGAACATAAATGATAAAATTTCACAAATATGCAATGACATACCTCGTTTCATTAAAAAAGTTGACTTATGCCCTTTTGCCTACACACCACAGAATTATCAAAATACACAAGAAGAGGAATTATTACAATGTCATTTAAATTTTTTTTTTTTAATATTTATTTATTTAACGTCTATCCTATTCAGTTATAAAAACTGATTTACAAAGGAGGACAACTAAATAAATCTAATTACATAGATACAGACACAACAATGAAATACATTTAAGTAGATATTTGAAATAGTAATATTACAACAATGCATTAAATACTCAACAAATTTGATAACAAATAAAAAGGATATTTAATGCAATTTATGAATGAATCGAATATAAAAAAGGGTGGGGAATGAAAAGAAAAGAAAAAAGGAAAGGAAAAAAAGTAAGAAAAAAAAGAAAGATAGAAAAAAGAAAAAAAAGAAAAAAAACATTAAAAAAGAAAAATGAAAAGAAAAAAACTGATTTATTAGACGATCCCACTCAAACGAATATGAGGTTTGCCAAAAGTCAGGAACAGCAAATCAGGGAGTAATCAATCTTTCGCGGAAGAAACCACCGAACGTGAATCCTTTTTTTGAGATAATTTTGACTTCCACAGATCTGCTTAAATAAAATTACGTGAAACATTTTCTTCTTGATACAAACTCTGCATGTAAGCTTTTAATGTTATTACATAAGTTATAATAAATAATTATATAAGTAAACAGCTAATGATATCTGCCCCGCTCAGCCTAACCCGCCTGTGGCTGGATCATTCGTGCTCGAGTTCCATTACGTGCGTTCATCCCTCTTTCCTCTTTGTTTAGGTTCATCATCCTTCACCTCTTATCGATTAGCGCACTCAATATTGATACCTTCCGCTAAAATTTAATCAATTATTTTCAAAAATATTATATTTATTATACATTACAATATATTTCGACTTGATAACACGCCTTAAAATAGTTACAAGTTACAACGAGGTATGCTATGTTTGTTAGAACTGGCCGACTTGTAAATTTACCGAGCTAGAAACCATTTGTCTCTTTTTTGTCCTGGTCTCGACGTCTTATTGGTGCCGGCTGAACTCTACCTTGTTGATGCCCCAACGTTGATTTTGCCGAATATTTGAATTAATTGCCATTTAGTAGTAATGCCTGATCTTCAAGCATTCTTTAAATGTAAACTTAAAGTAAAGTGGTTCAAAGAATCGCACACCCTGCAAAATAATAAGCTTCGCGAAATAAAAGACGATGTAGCACTTTGGATCTCCTCAAGGCGCTCTTCTCGACGCGAAGAGGTTGTTCTGACCCGTCTACGCATTGGACACACACATCTCACTCAAGGATACCTTTTAAGAGGTGAAGACCCACCACCCTGTGAGCAGTGTGGTGTTATAACAATTTGTAATTTATATGTGTTGAATATCCACCTACAGGCAATCGACTGATGTTAGAGCTTGAGACAAAATAGCCATATAATACCGATATTTTACCAATCAAATTTTTTATTTTAGGTTTTACGTTTACATATTTAGCTCACAGATCGCGCAACGGACGTTACGTTAGATATTGTCAATGGAAGGGCATAGGCAGGGGGTCGGCCGGGGACCGTGCGGGCGTGGACAGGGTGAGAGTGTACGGTTAACGGCCGGGCATCAAGCGGTTTATAAACAACGGGGCACGCACGGGCTATGGCCGGGCAACTACTGGGAGCCCGTGCGGTCCCCCGTCACGGCCGAGGGGACACTCCTAGGCGGGACCCGTACGGGCAGCCCGGCCAGGGCCCGCACGAGCTGCCCGTGCGGGTCCCGGCCGGTACATCACATTAGTGTTTGCTGGGGATGCGAGTACAAGTACTTTTTGGTCTCTAGTCGAGTACCAAACTACTTGGGAGTATCAAGTTGTGTAGTGATCAATAATTGTTCTCCTGTAGTAACATGTAAACATCATAAGCCCTATTTATTCAACAAATTATGCTCCAAACTTGTGGTATGTGCAGAGGGTGCAAACATTGCAGCTCAACAATGGTTTTTCTACAATGTCCGGGTTCTAGATACATAATCATTGAAAACTGAACTTACTCGAACTCAACTTTTTGGGTAGGCCTTCTCGCTCACCCCTATACTACGAGTATATTGATTGATTTTGGGTCAGAACCTTGGCTGCTAACAACTAATAAAGTTGAGGCTGCATTTTCTATTTATTAGCTTGGCACTATAGAGCATCCTATCCTCAGCAGTTAATTGACCAGTTGAAAGAACTGTCAAAAGATAATAAGAACATTACTCACATTGAAATGGACGATGACAATCAACTTGTCTTTCTTTTAATTCAAACCGGTTCAATGAGGAGTTTGGCAGAATGATTGATGGCACATACAAGTTGAATATTGAAGGTTATCCTTTGTATGTAGTGATGTGTTAGGATGGCATCAAGAAAGGTCGGCCAATTGCATATATGTTTGTGAGTTCTGAAACGGAAGATGTTATTGGTAGGGCTTTTGCCAAGTTTGTAGAATTGAATCCATGTGTACGTCAATGTGATGTGTTTGTTATGGACAAGTGTCAGGTTGAATTTAACGTTGTTAGTCGTTGTCTTTTTTAATGTAAAATTCTCCACTGCATCTCTCATGTCTTGAAAGTTTTCAGAGAGCGTGTAAGATCATTAGAGGGTACTTGGGTCACTAACAAATTAATATTTCAGAAGATGCAGTGTTTATTGTATAGTAATAGCGAAGAAATTTATGAACAGCATCTCGTTGAATTAAAAGAAATAGCTCCACCTTCACTTCATAAATATCCTATTGAAAACTGGGACAATTGTAGGGAACGATGGGTAACTTACTTGAAAAAGGAATTAGGGATAGCTCATCTCACACTAATAATAGATTAGAGAGTCATAATCAAAAGTTAAATAGATACTTGTTGCCTACAGACCATCTCCCTGCATCAGTAGCAAATTTGTTTAAGTACGTACATAATGTAGAGAACTTGTAGGGAATGCTGCCTTGGATGAGCTCAAAGCAGCCCTTAATACTCGCCATCGTGATGAGGCTCATCTTGCCATAACAAGAACTTGCACTACTGATATTGCCAAATTACTTTTTTCTCAGCTTAAAAAGTCAAAGGATAAAAGGTATACTTTTAGCAGTGCAACTATGCATGTTACTACCGATACTGGTAAAGAAGTGTATGTTGTAAATGACGATTATACTAAGTGTACATGTTCATTTAGCATCCAGAGAAAACGTCCTTGTTCACATATATTTATGGCTAAGTTTGTCATGGAACTGCAAACCTTTGAGGAACAACTCGTTCTCACTAGATGGAAAAAGGAGACTTTCTTAGAACATCTACAAGTCTCGTCCTGTGCCCCAAGCTTGTCTGTTACAGATATTCCAGATTGCCCAAAGCTACTGATTGACCGTCCGACAACAGAGGATAGAAAATTCAACCTAGCCATGGACCATTTAAAAAAGGCAGACACCTTTTTTTCAACTTGTGGTGTGGAACAATTTAACCATGGCATTACCATGTTTGACTTTTGGTTCAATGATTTACGACAAAATTTTGCAGTTGATGGCGAGTTAAGTGACGAGGAAAGGGGCAATCCTACTACTTCTAACGAGCTAATAAATTCCATTTCAGATTGCGACAAGTTATTGGGGGTTAATGATCCAGCCCATGTCACAGGTGATATTAATTGAGCGAGCGTGTCCACTTGACTCTTATTGCTCGAATGTCTGTTTTTTCTTCTTCTTTTTTTGTGTTACTGCTTTGGTACAGGTCGCACCGTTTCTCTGATCGACCTGAAATTTTGCACACATGTACATACCACATATGATTGCTGTATAGTTTTTGAACAAAATCCGATCGTTTGTTATAACAAATTTAATTAAAAAATTAAAATGTTCTGATCGTTATGAAATTTTGCAGGGTCAATGAGTACAACATTCTCTCCTATTTTACAAATTTTCAGCTAAATCGGTCAAGACCTTAAAGACAAGATTGGATATTGCTTAACGTCTCATATTTATGCAACTTGGCTAATCGAGACGAAGAGAGGGACGTAAAGGATGACGCGGGGGGACAAGGGGTGGACAGGCCTGTGCTGGTCAGAACCAGCCACAAGCGTATGGGGAGGGCAGGGGTTCCCCCACATCGTGGTCGTCTCCGTCTGCGTCATCATCCGTCCGTGTTGTCATTGTCGTCGCCCTCGGGGAGGTAGTCAAACGGACGAGGAAAGTTACCCAACGACGACCCAGAGCTCGCCATTAGTTTCAGGGAGTAAAACTCCCCTAATCACGGGCCAAACCACGAGAAGGTTGCGAGTTGGGCTTTGATGGCCCAAAAAGTCCAACTGTTGTTATGAAAAAAAAAAAGAAAAAACTTATTGGTATGTAACATTATGGGAATGTCGTACTCGGGTCGTGTTGCACGTACCGGTGCTCGCTCAACAACGCGACGGGACTTAAGCGTTTTTCTAGTAATTCAGTAAAGGAAGATGATCCCACTGAAATTATTGATAGCGGTGATGAGTCTATTACTATTATTGGTGATGATAGTAACATCAGTATCTTGAACAAGTTAAGGGACGTTCTTAAAATTACAGCTGTGACCAAAAGGCGTGGTAGGCCAAAGGGGTCGAAACGTCCATTTGGTCTCCAGGAACCAAATAAACGAAAGGCTACGGCTGGAATCAAGAAATTCGCAAAGAAAGGAAAAGTAGATAGTGCACATTCTCCAGTTCATGACACAACTGAAATGATATTGCCACCTTTACCAGTAGGAGACGAAAGTATCTTGACGCCCCCTATACTCTTACCGCCTAGTATACCAGTAGACGTTACAACAGCGACGCCACCTATTCTATTAACACCTATAGATTCATCTTCGACGACACCTCCTATACTTCCTCCTGACAGATCTAGTAGCGGGTCAGTGGTGGATCTAACCGATATCCCGGACATTAACACTCCACCTGACTCGCACTTTTGGTTTCCACAGGCCAAACTAACATTTGCAGATCGAGACATTGTGCTTGCTGACAAATGGCTTAATGATGGTCACATTCTTGCTGCTCTGTTACTAATTAAGAATGCTTATCCCAATATAGGAGGACTTCAGCACAGTGCTCTTGGTCAGAGCCTTGCCTTTAACCATGTCCAAAACAAGACAATGAATATGATACAGATAGTGCATGGTGGGTCATTTTTACATTGGGTGACCGTAACCAACATCGATTGCCCCGAAGACACGTTATATGTTTATGATTCAATGTTTTCCAGTAACCTTATTGATGTTTATGTCCAAGTAGCTAAGTTAGCAAAATCTCTGAAGGAGTCAATTACGATTGTACAGCGAGTTCGTCAGGTGCAAACCGGTTCCAGTGCTTGTGGATTATTTGCCATGGCAAATGCCTTTGCTTTTGCTTTAGGAATGGACATGGAAGGGTGTAATTTTATCCAAACTCAGATGAAAGACCATTTTTTATTTTGTTTAAATAATAATGTTCTGTTGCCATTCCCTACACGTAAGAAAATGAGTACCCGGCCATTGCAGCTAATAATAACTAATGTACCAGTATATTGCTTGTGTAGATTGCCACAAGTGGTTAAGAAAGGTAGTGGATATTTTAATATGTTAAATGATATGGTAGAATGTTGTACCTGCTTACAGTGGTGCCACTTATCATGTCTGGCAAAAAACAGTTTGTCAGTTGCTGAATTAAAGGAAACCAATTTCAAATGCGAGCAGTGCGGGTAAAGCCATGAATATGTAGTTATGTCTACTGTCTACACTGTAGTGCTAATGTTACGTATAATATGATATTAAGATTACCTACCATCACCTGTGGTGTACACTATTTGTAAAATGTCTAATATTTTGATCAAATCGGCTCTGGTTCTTTGTTATGTGAGTAACTTTGTGATACTGTCTGTGATACCGGTATGTATTTTGATCCATCTTTACATACATTTGTGATACATGTGATGTGATATATTTTTGGGGAAGTTTGTTTTTCATTTATGGCATATAAACATAACTGACATTACATCTTGCTCGCTCCAATGGAAAAGCTTGCCACTTTTACCGTTAAAATATGCCACGTGAATGGTTTATTTTTGATTTCCCATGGTAGTTTGGTTATTTTGTATTTAGCGAAAATACCTATGAGAGAACACTGCCTTCTATTCTACACCATTCCATTAGACTATGATAACCTTGGGCACATATTTGTGGGTACTTTTAACTCTGATAGTGATATCTCATCTGTGATATAGATACTTACATAATTTTTGGGCCTCCATTTGTTTTTAGCCACAATAACTTTCAAAATTCAATACCAAACACTATTAGATATAAAATAAAACATACTCAAAATCCCAGTTATTGGATGAGCGTAGCGAGCGAAACGAAGATTCCATTTCACTACACTGGAGAAAAAAATCCATGTTTTTTTTTTTTGAGATTTTTGGCTGTTTGTTAACACGATTCCGGCTAAACCGATACTCCAATTGCAATACAATTTTCTGGAGACCTTCGAAATCTCTGAACTTAGAACTGCCACGTTTTTGAGCGCAATCAAAAAATTATTCCTCATGAAAATCGCAATTTTACGATTTTTTTTTTTATTATTATTTCTTCGACTTCTAACACCTACATGCTTTATCCGATTTTAATTCGCAGGAAAGACAATTGTAACACTCCCCTCCCCCCCTCATTGAATACCTAGTCGTCTGTTGGCCCCCCTCGCCCTACACTAGGTCGCTTGTAGGACTCTCTCGCGTACGCGCTAACAAAGTTGGTCCTCCGGGCCGGATTTGAGAGGGATGAAGTCCAATACCTGCTGTATGTACATAGCAGCCAATAGGCGTTTATTTTGATACCTGTTGATCAAAGCTGCGTATGCGAGCCCATAATTCTCATTTGAAATTTGGAAGCTGGAGATCGTTGAAAGGGCAGCGTCTTGGAGGGATGATCTCAAGTAGTGAAACATTTGCACTTCATTGAGGCTAGTATATTGATCCACTAGAGAGTCGTACAACGCGTAATATTCTATTCCGGCCACCATTAATATTAGGTAATTTAATGGTGGGGAGCGAATTTGTTGAATTAACAACAGCTGGTTGTGGGGTCACTGCTGGGGTAGTAACGATTAACTGTGAGGCTGCGATGTAACGTTTTTGTGCCGAAAATATTAGATGATCGAAACTTATTCTGACCTTACTCACTTCAAGTGGTTTGACGTTTTCTTCCAATTTGGAATTGAATACGATGATAGATTCTTGCACTTTATCAAATTTATTTTGTAGTGTCAAGAGCTCTTCAAAGCGAGGCTTGAAGAGTGGTACGTCGTCGGGCTTTAGATTATTAAAAGCTTCATATATGCGTTGCGCAGATGCAAACAGTTCTTCGCGAGTTTTGAGAAAGGCGTTGGCTTGCTGTTTCTGCTGTTCAGACATGTTGTATGTAAATAAGTGCAACGTGAACGTAAGACGAAGTGACAAGTAAGCCGACAAGTAGAAATAAGCTGACGAAAATCAAGGACAGACAGTGAATTATAATTTGCGAATTATAAAATGAAAGAACACACAAGTTTTGAGAAAGCAATGTTGTGAACTTGAGAAAGCCGTGAATGAGCGAAGAAAATAATTATAAAAATAATTATTGCAATTGTGTGTGAACGAAATCTGAGAGTGCGATTACATTTCTAGATAGAAAATGCAATGTGAGAGAAGAACACGAGATGGCGCTGAACAATGTTCAACAATGTTCAGATGAGCGCCGAGGTGGATTACAAGCACGTACGAATACGATCCGAGGTGCTGACGCAGATATAAGCGTCGAGTGCGGACAGGCGATGATCATGTATCATGTACTGATGCGCGTGGGACTGCGATAAGAGACACGTAGGATATTAGATTTTACATGAAAGTAAAACTGGATAGTTGATATGATATGAGAATCAATGAGAACTGGCTGAAGATTCGGCGCCAGGAGGACCAACTTTTCGTTTCGTAAAGTCACCTTCTTCACATCCTCTTTGATGGCATCATACTGGTGATTCACTTGGTCGATTCTTTTCTGCAATAGTGTGTTCTCCGCAACAAGTTCCTCCACTTCCTCGTTGACGATTTTGTGGCTGCAAGAATGGAATCCTTTAATTAAAGGAGCTCCGAAACACTTCGACTTCACTCACCGCCTTCATCCACAACTACTCCACGTCCCTCCCTTTGTCTCGATTATCCAATTTGCATAAATATGAGACGTTAAGCAATATCCAATCCAATCTTTTGGGAATATGCTTAAGTTGTATTTTAGTTTGAATTGTGAAGCACAACCTTCAGAAAAGAGACGTAGATTTCTTATATGTGGATTCTTGTCTTTGTGCTTAACAAGTGCCCTTCGGATGAAAGTGTCCACGCAGTATCGATCGTGCGTAATATCGTCGGCAACGACAGCATAAAAAGCCATCTTGGTTTTCACGACGAACAAACTTGTATTTTCGATACAAAATACATTTGTATTTTCAAAAATACTTTACATAAACTTCGAAAAAAATTACCATCAAGAATAGCATTTTTTACAGTTGATATTGATGTCGAGCTGATTGAGGCACTTGCGTCGTCGGCGTTGTTCATTGCAAATAGGTCTTGATCAAACGTCATGACGGACGACAGTTGAGCGCAGAGGGGGATTTCTCCACTGTTCGGTATGAGTATTATGGCCTAGTTTGGCATATTGAAAAGATTTCCAAATATTTGTTGTTACTAGTGTTGATTTTAATACCTGTTTTTTGTATTTCGTGAAGCTGATGTGTTAACTCAATAGTGTCGAAGGGAATACCATGCTTTACAAATATGTCTGATCCACCCTTGCCGTTAACCCTATCTCCTCGTGATGTGAAACCCAGGGAGAGAAAAATTGACATCAGGTGGCAGCCAAGTTTATGTAATTGCTATTATGTCTAGATTGAAATTTTGACCGCAGCTTGTAAATCTTCTTTATTGCTGCGGATACTTCTAGAATTCCATTGTAAAAACTTCATATTGTTGTCCCTCCCCCTTGCATCTCGGAGGGATCATTGATCCCTCCGAGCCGTGATTTCCTATTAATCAATTATTTTCATCATCCATCATGCATCATCCCAACCATTAGCTTTCGCTATTCGCTCGAATGTTGCCACCCAACGATCCGCGTCATCCTCACTAGATGTAAATTTAGACGGAAAAAACTGTGAAGTCTGCATGTTGCTTTCTTTTCCCTTCACACGTTTCAAACGACTCCTATCCACGTGCTTTTCCTCCGCGTCTGAACTATCCCAACTATCCGAACTCTCTGAAGGTAATGGTGTACTCACAGCGTCGTCAGATACCTCTCCCGTTGTTAGTATCTCTAGCTCTCTAGCCCACAACAACAACCTGTCTAACAGTGACAAATTAGAGCAACTAGGCACCCCTAATCTTCGTAACAACACCCTTAACTCTCTCTGAGATGGAACGTCCGACATCAGCACAACAAAATACACAAATCAAAAATCACCATTGTTAACCACATAACAATACGTGCACTGTACTCAGATATTCCACGAGCTATTCAAGCAAAATTGCAGAATCGCAATTTCCAAGTCAGTAGCACACGTGCTAGCCACCTTCCGAGCGATGACCTCTCACCACGTTACCACGCACTTGCCAGTACCAACACACTAAAAAAAAAAAAAATTCAAATTTTTTTTAGAAAATTATTTTTGAATTTAATTCAATATACACCCTCTGACCTTAACTCAAAATAACTACTAAAAAAACGGCATCATGTAGGTTAACTACAAATCACGGCGCCTCCACCATTGTCATGTAGTCAGACTAGCCTCCTACTACTGTCCTGTAAAAACATCAGGAGAAGCATACAACAGAGACCTCACCTTGTCAGGAACCCAGGACCCTCGGTACAACGGCCGCTTGGCTGGGGGCTCGTAGCTCGTCCTGCAATTCCTAGGCTAGCTCCTAACATGTAGGGATCTTACTATCGGTCAGAGGGTAACTTAATACTCAAATCAGAATACCGGATTCATAGTGAATAACAAAACCCATTTATTAATTAGGCAACGGAATGAACTAGATGAGTGCGCGTCGCTCTCTCCAGCATGGCGTGTCTACCACGTGGCAATTGAGTGGTACGACGGCAACTCGTAAGCTCCCAGATCACTGAGTGCTTTTTTTTTTTTTTTATTCTTTTATTTAAAGAAAGTTGTTTTTTATACCTAGGTTTCTTTTGTTTTGGTCTTTTGCAGGGGGGTTGGGTATTTTTTGGTAAGTTTGAGTACACATGGCCACTTTTTTGATCAAGAAACTACTGCAGCAGCCCTTTTTACAGATTTTTTTTTGGGCTAAAAAATTTTGCGGTGCGACCTCGGACGAGTTTTTTTTTTTATCATCCCATTGAGACCCAATTTTTGCATTTTTGTCTGGCCTTATCAACAATCAAAAATAAAAAAAAATAAACTCGCACAAATTTACAATAGGCATATGCCCATCCTAAATAAAAGAAAATATGAACGGAAAAAAAAAGTTCATCTAAAAAAAAAAAAAAACTACCCCTATGTTTTCACTAAATTTGTCTAGAATCCTTTTGTCTAAGGATTGGTTAAATAGCCTCATGAGGTTCACCATTGCATTATAAAATCAGAATAAATCGTTCCTCACATTTGAATATATGAAAAATGAAAAATTTTCAAAACCCCATTTTTTGTTTTTATGAATTAATTGTTTTTGCATGTCCAATTTTTATGTGGGCCCTATGGGAAATTTTTTTTAAAATACGGTAGTACTGTAGAAGGCATATGGGATTTTAAATAAGTCATAGACCCCTACCTTGAACAGCTGACTCTTCAATAAGCTCGGCTGCCTGGGGCCAAAAGTAAAAAGGGGCTTTGTATATATTTAGTGGCCTCATTGTCTGTCGTCCCATGTAAATCTACAGTCTTTTCTTTGTCGTAATACCAAGTGTTGTTCTTAAAACACCTCTTTCTACACATTTTTATTTTCCCTTTGTTTTAATGCTTCTTGGACCTTCTTTTATTAGGAAGTTCTGCTCCTTATTACGCACACCTTCAGAATTTTTCCCTTCTCTATGTTTAATAGTGTGTTGACAGTCTGGTGTGCTGTAGTGTGCAGAAAAAGGTGTTCCCAAACAACAGCATGGGGGCCCATCAAATTCCAACTCGAACCTTTCGGGTTTGGCCCTGTTAGGGATTTTTTATCCCTAAAAATAATCGCGAGTCTGGGTCGTCGTGGGGGAAAACTTTCCCTTTTCCTTTGATACCCCCCCGAGGGCGACGACAATGACAACACGGACGGATGATGACCAGACGGAGACGCCCGGGAGTGGGGGGAACCCCCCTGCCCTCCCCCATACGTTTGTGGTGGTTCTGCCAGCACAGCCCTGCCCCCCCCTTGCCCCCCCGTCATCCCTTACGTCCCCCCCTTTTGTCTCGATTAGCTAGTTCAAAAATATGAGACTTTAAAGCAATACCCAATCATAAAACAAAACCAATAATTACATTTCTCCCGGGGCCCTTTTCACTGACATTACGGGGCTACCGAACTTTCGTCGGCCATTTTTGTTTTTGTTCAATTAACCGGATTTCAAAAGATATTTCATCTCGTGACTTTTCCAGCTCCCGTTTCCCCAATGCTAAAATTCTTTTTGCTGATAGACAAAACCCGCAAATTAGGCATACTAATTTTCCCAAAAAAAGAGAAAAAAGAATTCATAAGCAAGCTCTTCTTCAGTCAGCACAAACGCATGTTCTTTTTTTCCAGAAACATTTGAAAGCTCTGTAAGAAAATTGGCTTGTTCCTTGTTCTGAAAAAATTTTTCAAATGTTTTTCCGCTTTGTTCGCAAAAAAAACATAAGTCAAGTATGTTTTTTTGTGCCACAAACTCTACCGACGGAACTTATTATATTTCTACCATGCTAGAAATAACCCTTTATCGACTTAGTTTAATCCTATTGCCGAACATAAATGATAAAATTTCCAAATATGCAATGAATACCTCTTTCTTTAAAAAAAGTTGACTTATGCCCTTTTGCCTACACACCACAGAATTATCAAAATACAAAAAAGGGGAATTATTACAATGTCATTTAAATTTTTTTTTTTAATATTTATTTATTTAACGTCTATCCTATTATTTAAAAAAAACTGATTTCAAAGGAGGACAACTAAATAAATCTAATTACATAGATAAGAACAACAATGAAAAAACATTTAAGAGATTTTTAAAATAGTAAATTACAACAATGCATTAAATACTCAAAAATTTTTGATAACAAAAAAAAAAGGAATTTAAGCAATTTTATGAATAAATCGAATATAAAAAAGGGTGGGGAAGAAAAAAAAAAAAAAAGAAGGGGAAAAAAAAGTAAAAAAAAAAAGGGAAAGATAGAAAAAAAAAAAAAAAAAAAAAAAAAACATTAAAAAAAAAAAATAAAAAGAAAAAAACTGTTTTATTAGACGATCCCACTCAAACAATAGGGGTTTGCCAAAAGTCAGGAACAGAAAAATCAGGAGTAATCAATCTTTCGGGAAAAAACCACCGAACGGAACCCTTTTTTTTGAGAAATTTGATTCCACAGATTTTCTTAAATAAAATTAGGGAAAACTTTTCTTCTTGATACAAACTCTGCATGAATTTTAAAGTTATTACATAAGTTATAATAAATAATTATATAAGTAAACAGCTAATGATATTGCCCCGCTCAGCCTAACCGCCTGTGGTTTGGATCTTGTGCTGATTTCCCTTTTACGTGCGTTCATCCCTTTTTCCCCTCTTGTTTAGGTTCATCATCCTTCCCTTTTCGATTAGCGCACTCAATATTGATCCCTTCCGCAAAAATTTAATAAATTTTTTTCAAAAAATATTATATTTATTATACATTACAATAATTTCGACTTGAAACAGCCTTAAAATAGTACAATTACAACGAGGTATCTATTTTGTTAGAACTCCCCCGATTGAAAATTTCCCGAGCTGAAACCATTTGTCTCTTTTTTGCCTGGTTTCGACGTCTTTTTGGTGCCGGCTGACTTCCCTTTTTGATGCCCCAACGTTGTTTTTCCCCGAATATTTGAATTAATTGCCTTTTATAGAAAGCCTGATCTTCAAGCTTCTTTAAAGTAAATTTTTTAAAGTAAAGTGGTTAAAAGAATCGCACACCCTGCAAAAAAATAAGCTTCGCGAAATAAAAGACGATGTAGCACTTTGGATCTCCTAAAGGGCGCTTTCTCGACGCGAAGGGGTTTGTTCTGACCCGTCTCGCATTGGACACACACATCTACTCAAGGATACCTTTTTAAGAGGTAAAGACCCACCACCCTGTGAGCAGTGTGGTGTTATAAAATTTGTAATTTTTATATGTGTTGATATCCACCTACGGGCCCCAATCGACTGATGTTAAGCTTGAGACAAAATACCATATAAACCGATTTTTTCCAATCAAATTTTTTTTTAGGTTTTCGTTTACAATTTAGCTCACAGATCGCGCAACGGCGTTACGTTAATATTTCAATGGAAGGGCATGGGCAGGGGGTCGGCCGGGGACCGTGGGGCGTGGACAGGGTGAGAGTGTGGGTTTAAAGGGCCGGGCATCAGGGGTTTATAAAAACGGGGCACGACGGGCTATGGCCGGGCAACTACTGGGACCCCGGCGGCCCCCCGTCACGGCCCGGGGGACCTCCTAGGCGGCCCGTACGGGCAGCCCGGCCAGGGCCCCCCCGAGTCCCCGGCGGGCCCCGGGCCGGTACATCACTTTAGGTTTTTGGGGGGATGCGAGTACAAGTATTCTTGGTCTCTAGTCGATCCAAACATTTGGGGTATCAAGTTGTGTATGATCAATAATTTTCCCCCTGTAGTAAAATGAAAACTAAAAGCCCTTTTTATTCAAAAAAATTTGCCCAAAAATTGGGTTGTCAGAGGGTCAAACTTTTGCAGCTCAAAGGTTTTTTCTCAATGCCCGGGTTCTAGATCAAATCTTGAAAACTGAACTTACTCAAAACTAAATTTTTTGGGTAGCCTTCCGCTCACCCATATACGAGTATATTGTTGTTTTTGGGTCAGAACCTTGGCTGCTAACAACTAAAAAAGTTGAGGCTGCATTTTCATTTTTAGTTTGGCACTATAGGGCACCTTCCTCAGCAGTTAATTGACCAGTTGAAAGAACTGTCAAAAATAATAAGAAATTTACTCCATTGAAATGGACGTGACAACAACTTGTTTTTTTTAATTCAAACGGTTTCAATGAGGATTTTGGCAGAATGTTTGAGGACATACAAGTTGAATATTGAAGGTTACCCTTTTGTATGTAGTGATTGTTGGGATGGCATCAAAAAAGGTCGGCAATTGCATATATGTTTGGATTCTGAAACGGAAGAGGGTTTTTGGTAGGGCTTTTTGCCAAGTTTGTAAAATTGAACCCATGTGTACGTCAATGTGATGTGTTTGTTATGGACAAGTGTCAGGTTGAATTTAAAACGTTGTTAGTGTTGTCTTTTTAATGTAAAATTCCCCACTGCATCTTATGTCTTGAAATTTTTTCAGAGAGCGTGTAAGATCATTAGGGGTACTTGGGTCACTAAAAAATATATTTCAGAAGATGAGGTTTATTGTATAGAAAAGCAAAGAAATTTATGAACAGATCTGTGAATTAAAAGAAATGGGCCCACCTTCACTTCATGAATACCCTATTGAAAACTGGGAAAATTTGTAGGGAACGATGGGAAACTTATTTAAAAAAGGAATTGGGGATACTCATTCACATAAAAAGTTAAAGAGTCATAATAAAAAGTTAAATAGATACTTGTTCCCTACAGACCATCTCCTGCATCAGTACAAATTGTTTAAGTACGAATAATGTAAGAACTTGGGGGATGCTCCTTGGATGAGTAAAAAGCACCCCTTAATACTCGCCATCGTGATGAGGCTCATTTTTGCCATAACAAAATTTCCCCCCCCACTATGATATTGCCAAATTATTTTTCTCAGCTTAAAAAAAGTAAAAGGGTAAAGGTAACTTTTACAGTGAAACTATGCATTTTACTACCGTATGGAAAAAAGTGTATTTTGTAAATGCGATTATACTAGGTACATTTTCATTTACACCGGGGAAAAACTCCTTGTTCACATAATTTATGGCTAGTTTGTCATGGAACGAAAACCCTTTGAGGAACAACTCGTTCTCACTAGATGGAAAAAGGAGACTTTTGAACATCAAGCTCGTCCTGTCCCCCAAGTTTGTCTTTACAGATTTTCCCAGATTGCCCAAAGCTACTGTTGACCGCCCCGGAAACAGAGGATAGAAATTCAACCTAGCCATGGACCATTTAAAAAAGGCAACACTTTTTTTCAATGTGGTGTGGAACAATTTAACCATGGCATTACCATGTTGATTTTTGGGTTTTAAAATTTTTACGAAAAAATTTTTTGCATTTTAGGCGAGTTAATGACAAGGAAAGGGGCAATCTACTATTCAACGAGCTAAAAAATTCCATTTCAGATTGCGACAAGTTTTTGGGGGGTTTAAAATGATCCCCCCCATGTAAGGTGATTTTAATTAGCGAGCGTGTCCACTTGACTCTTATTGCTCGAATGTCTGTTTTTTCTTCTTTTTTTTTTGTTTTATGCTTTGGTCAGGTCGCCCCGCCGATCGCCCTGAAATTTTGCACACATGTACATCCCACAATGTTTGCTTATTTTTTTGAACAAAATCCGATCGTTTGTTATAACAAATTTAATTAAAAAATTAAAAGTTCTGATCGTTATAAAATTTTTGCAGGTCAATGATAAAACTTTCCCTTCCATTTTACAAATTTTCAGCTAAATCGGTCAAGACCTTAAAGCAAGATTGGATTTTGCTTAACTTCATATTTAGCAAGGGGCTAATCGAGCGAAGAAGGGACGTAAGGATGACGGGGGGGGGACAAGGGTGGACAGGCCTGTGCTGGTCAGAACCCAGCCACAAGCGTATGGGGGGCGGGGTTTCCCCCCACATCGTGGTCGTCTCCGTCTGCGTCATCATCCGTCCGTTTTTGTCATTTCGTCCCCCTCGGGAAGGAAGTAAAAGGGACGAGGAAATTTCCCCCAACGACCCCAGAGCTCGCCATTAGTTTGGGAGTAAAACTCCCCAATCACGGGCCAAACCACGAGAAGGTTGCGATTGGGCTTTGATGGCCCAAAAAAAGCCCCAAATGTTGTTATGAAAAAAAAAAAAAAAAACTTATTGGTATGTAACTTGGGAATGTCTACTCGGGCGTTTGAAACTACCGGTGCTCGCTCAACAACGCGACGGGATTAAAAGCTTTTTTTCCTAGAAATTTCAGTAAAAGGAAGATATCCCACTGAAATTATTGATAGGGGTTTGAGAGTCTATAATTTTTGGGTGATGATAGTAACATCAGTACTTGAAAAATTTAAGGGGGATTTCTTAAAATTACAGCTGTGCCAAAAAGGGCGTGTAGGCCAAAGGGTTCGAAACGTCCTTTGGTTCCGGGAACCCAAAATAAACAAAAAGGCTAGGCTGGAATCAAGAAATTCGCAAAGAAAGGAAAAGTAATAGTCACATTCCCCAGTTCATGACACAACTGAAATGAATTGCCCCCTTTTTACCAGTGGGAGACGAAAGTATTTTGACCCCCCTATCTCTTACCGCCTAGTATACCAGTGACTTTCAACGCGACCCACCTTTTCTTTTAAAACACCTATAGATTCATCTTCGACGCACCCCTTACTCCTCCTGACGTTAGTAGCGGGTCAGGGTGGTCAAACCCGATACCCCCGGCATTAACACCCCCCTGACTCGCATTTTTGGTTCCACAGGCCCAAACTAACTTTGCAGATCGAGACATTGTGCTGCTGACAAAGGCTTAATGATGGTCCATTCTTGCTGCTTTTTACTAATTAAGAATGTTTACCCCAAAAAGGAGGACTTCAGCACAGTGCTCGGGGTCAGACCCTTTGCTTTAACCATGCCCAAAACAGAAAATGAATTGATACAGATAGTGCATGGGGGTCATTTTTACTTTGGGGTGCCCGTAACCAAACATGATCCCCCGAAGACACGTTATATGTTATGATTAAATGTTTTCCAGTAACCTTATTGAGGGTTTATGTCCAAGTACTAATTAGCAAAATCTCGGAAAGGGGGGTAAAATTCCGATTTTTTTTTTTTTTTTTTTTTTTTTTTTTTTTTTTTTTTTTTTTTTTTTTTTTTTTTTTCCATGGTAAATCCCTTTTTGTTTTTTGTTTTAGGAAGGGCAGGGAAAGGGGTTGAAATTTTTTCCAAAACTCAGATGAAAGAATCTTTTTTTTTTTTTAAATAATAAGTTCTGTTCCCATTCCCTACACGAAAAGAAAATGAGTACCCGGGCCCTTGCAGTAATAAAATAAGTACCCGTATATTGTTGTGAGATTTCCACAAGTGGTTAGAAAGGGAGTGGATATTTTAATATGTAAAAAATATGGGGAGAAGTTGTACCGCTTACAGTGGTGCCACTTATCATTTGGCAAAAACAGTTTTTCAGTGTGAATTAAAGGAAACCAAAATTTTAAATGCGGCAGTGCGGGGAAAGCCAGAATATGAGTTAGTCTACTGTCTACACTTAGTGCTAATGTTACGATAATATGATATTAAGATTTCCCACCATACCTGTGGGTACACTATTTGTAAAATGTCTAATATTTTGATCAATCGGCTCTGGTTCTTTGTTATGTGAGTAACTTTTTGATACTGTCTGTGATACCGGGATGTATTTTTATCCACTTTACATACATTTTTTGATACATGTGATGTTATATTTTTTTGGGGGAAATTTTTTTTTCATTTAGGGATATAAACATAACTGACATTACATCTGCTCGCCCCAATGGAAAAGCTTGCCCCTTTTACCCTTAAAAAATGCCACTGAATGGTTTTTTTTTTGATTTTCCCATGGTATTTGGTTTTTTTTATTTAGCGAAAAAACCTATGAGAGAACACTGCTTCTATTTTCCCCCTTTCCTTAGACACCATAACCCTTGGGGACTATTTGTGGGGGACTTTTAACTCGAAGGTATTCTCTTGAATAGATACTTCATAATTTTTGGGCCCCCATTTTTTGTTTGCCACAATAAATTTAAAAAATTTAAAACCAAACACTATTTGATATAAAAAAAAAAACAAATAAAAAACCCCGTTTTTGGATGAGCGTAGCAGCGAAACGAAGATTCCTTCACTACACGGAGAAGAAAACCCTGTTTTTTTTTTTAGATTTTTTTGGTGTTTGTTAACACGATTCCGGTAAAAACCCAACTCCAAATTTCAAACAATTTTTTGGGGAAACCTTCGAAAAACTTGAAATTAGAACTGCCCCGTTTTTTAGCGCAATCAAAAAATTATTCCTCATGAAAAAACGCAATTTTACGATTTTTTTTTTATTATTATTTATTCGACTTCTAAAAAACCTCGCTTTATCCCATTTTAATTCGCAGGAAAAAACAATTTTAACACTCCCCTCCCCCCTATTGAAACCAGTCGCTGTTTGGGCCCCCCCCGCCTACATAGGTCGCTTGTAGGGCCCTCGGTACGCGCTAACAAAATTTGGGCCTCCCCGGCCCGGGTTTGAGAGGGATGAAGTCCAAACCTGCTTTGTACATAGCAGCCCCAAAAGGGTTTTTTTTGATTTCCCGTGATCAAAGTGCGTATGCGAGCCCATAATTCTCATTTGAAATTTGGAAGCTGGGATCGTTAAAAGGGGAGCGTCTTGGAGGATGATCTCAAGTAGTGAAACATTTGCCTTATTTAGGCTAGTATTTGATCCATAGAGAGTCGTACAAAGCGAATATTCTATTCCGGGCCCCCTTAAAATTAGGTAATTTAATGGGGGGGACGAATTTTTTGAATTAACAACAGCTGGTTTGGGGTCACTGCTGGGGTAGTAACGATTTTAAATGTGAGGCTGCGATGTAACGTTTTTTTGCCCAAAATTTAGATGGGTCGAAACTTATTTGACCTTTCACTTCAAATGTTTTCGTTTCTTTCCCAATTTTGGGAATTGAATACGATGATAGATTTTTGCACTTTATCAAAATTTTTTTTGTAGGTCAGACTCTTTAAAGCGGCTTTAAGAGTGGTAGCGTCGGGCTTTTGATTATTAAAAACTTCTATATGCGTTGCGCAGATGCAAAAAAGTTTTTCGCGAGTTTTTTGAAAGGCGTTGGCTTGCTGTTTCTGCTTTCAGACATGTTGTATGTAAATAAGTGCAACGTGAACGTAAGACGAAATGACAAGTAAGCCACAAGTAGAAATAAACTACGAAATCAAGGAAGACAGTGAATTATAATTTGCGAAATTTTAAAAGAAAAAACACCAAGTTTTGAAAAGCAATGTGTGAAATTGAGAAAGCCGTGAATGACGAAAAAAATAATTTTTAAAAATAATTTTTGAAATGTGTGGAACGAAATTGGAGTGCATTACATTTTTAGTAGAAAATGCAATGTGAAGAAAACACGAGATGGCGCTGAACAATGTTCAAAAATGTTCAGTGAGCGCCAAAGTGGATTACAAGCACGTACGAATACGATCCCAGGGGTGACGCAGATATAAGGTCGAGTGCGGGCAGGCGATATATGTATCATGTACGTGGCGTGGGGCTGCGAAAGGGCCTAGGAATTAATTTTACATGAAAGTAAAACGGATAGTTGATATGATATGAGAATCAATGAGAACTGGGGAAGATTCGGCGCCGGAGACCACTTTTTGTTTTGTAAAAATCACCCTTTTTCCATCCCCTTTGATGGCATCATACTGGGGGTTCATTGGTGATTCTTTTCTGAATAGGGTTCTCCGCAACAAGTTCCTCCACTTCCCGTTGACGATTTTGTGCGCAAGAATGGAATCCTTTAATTAAAAAGCTCCAAAAACCTTCGACTTTCCCACCCCCTTTATCCCAACTACCCACGTCCCCCCTTTGTCTCGATTTTCCAAATTTTCATAAATATGAACGTAAGCAATATCCATCCAAACTTTTGGGGGTATGCTTAATTGTATTTTAGTTTGAATTTTGAAACACAACCTTCAGAAAAAAGGACGTAGTTTTTTTATATTGGATTCTTTTCTTTGTCTTAACAATGCCCTTCGGATGAAAAATGTCCACCCCGTACGATCGGCGTAATATCGTCGGCAACGACAGCATAAAAAAAACCATCTTGTTTTCACGACGAACAAACTTGTATTTCGATACAAAAAACTTGTATTTTCAAAAAAAACTTTACATAAACTTTGAAAAAAAAAAACCATCAAGAAAAGCATTTTTTACAGTTGATATTGTGTGACGATTGAGGGACTTGCGTCGTCGGCGTTTTTCATTGCAAATAGGTCTTGATAAACGTCATGACGGACGCAGGACGCAGGGGGATTTCTCCACTGTTCAGTATGAGTATTGGCCCCAGTTTGGGATATTTAAAGATTTCCAAAAATTTGTTGTATAGTGTTTTATTTTAAACCCGTTTTTTGTATTTCGTGAAGCTGAGTGTTAACTCAAAAGTGTCGAAGGGAATACCCTGCTTTTCAAATTGTCTGATCCACCCCCTTTCCGGTTAACCCTATCTCCTCGTGATGTGAAAACCCCGGAGAGAAAAAATTGACATCAGGTGGCAGCCCAAATTATGTAATTTCTATTATGTTAGATTGAAATTTTTTTCCGCAGCTTGTAATCTTCTTTATTGCTGGGATACTTCTAGAATTCCATTGTAAAAACTTTATATTGTTGCCCCCCCCCTTGCATCCGGGGGATCATTGATCCCCCGACCCTGATTTCCCATTAATCAATTTTTTTCATCATCCTATGCTCATCCCAACCATTTCTTTTGCATTCGCCGAATGTTGCCCCCCAACGATCCGCGCATCCTCATGTGTAAAAATTTTGACGGAAAAAAATGTAATCTGCATGTGTTCTTTTCCCTTCAACGTTTCAAACGCTCTTCCACGTGCTTTTCCCCGCGTCCCGAACTATCCCAACTATCCAACTTCTGAGGGAAAGGTGTACTCACAGCGTCGTCAGATACCTCCCGTTTGTATCCAGCCTCTACCCCCCAAAAACAACCTGTCTAACGGTACAAAAATTTGAGCAAGGCACCCTAATCTTCGTAAAAAACCCCTTAAAATCTCTCGAGATGGGAAAGTCCGACATAGCACAACAAAATACACAAATCAAAAAATCACCATTGTTAAAACCCCATAAAAAATACGTGCACTGACTCAGATATTCCACGAGCTATTCGCAAAATTGCAGAATCGCAATTCCAAGTCGTGCCAGGCTAGCCACCTTCGACGATGACCTCTCACCAGTTACCCGACTTGCTACCCAAAACCTAAAAAAAAAAAAAATTCAAATTTTTTTAGAAAATTTTTTTTGAAATTTTAAATTAAAATAACCCTCTGACCTTAACTCAAAATAACTACTAAAAAAACGGCATCATGTAGGTTAACTACAAATCACGGCGCCTCCACCATTGTCATGTAGTCAGACTAGCCTCTACTACTGTCCTGTAAAAACTCAGGGGGAAGATACAAAAGGACCTCACTTGCAGGAAACCCCGGACCCCCCGGTACAACGGCCCCTGGCTGGGGGGTCGTAGCTCGTCCCGCAATTCCTAGGGTAGCTCAACTGTAGGGATCTTTCTATCGGGCAGAGGGTAAATTTAATACTCAAAACAGAATACCGGATTCATGTGAAAAACAAAACCCATTTATTAATTAGGGAAGGAATGAACTAAGAAGAGTGGCGGGTTTCTGCTACTCTCCAGCATGTGCGTGTTACCACGTGGCTTGGGCACAACCCAAACATGACCCCGATTGACCTGAAGTTAAATTAACATGACTTGGCTTACCAAACCTTCCCGAAACTCAGAGGAGGTCACAAACAACCAGATCGCCAAAGGGGTGAAAGCTGATCCTTTACTAGAAGGTCGACCCTTTCTCTGTACTTTACGCACCACACTAATCACACTATCACACGTTCGTCTAAAAAATTTGCCCCCGAGTCCCAAGTCAGAGAGAGGGGGCACGCTTCCGATCAAGTCGAATGCCCCGAAAAGCTCATTCGCAAATCCCTGGATTGCACTTTTAGTTGCTAGGGATTCTACCCATACTATCTGTCTCGTTGCTTCATGTTTAAAAGTCTTCTTCTTTGTCTTGCTCATTTTCACTGTCGCGATGTATTTTAGCTATAATTCAACAGAGTTGCACCTGAAGCCTGGGTGTTTTAGTGACCCAAGTGAATCAGGAAATTTGTAACTATACAGTTATTTGTCGGATACCCTATCTAGAATAATTTTATTCTGACACTTTCCATTGGGGTAATGTCGACCCTGCATTAGGTTCTTTTTCCCCTTTTTTTCGAAATGTATTTTTTTCTTTTTTTTCTTGTTGATGTAAAAATGAGTATTGGGTTTGTTAAGTACTAATTGTTTGGGTTTTTCCCCTTTTCCCCGAGCCGGACCCCTCAGAGAAATAGAACACCCCTTTCTTGTTTTTTTCTTGTTCTTGAACAACTATCTTCGGTTTTTCCTGATCTTGGCAATCCCCGGTGGCAAAACTTTTTGTTCCCGGATTCAATTCCCCCTCTCGGGGTGCGATTTGGTTGTCCAAACAACATAACGTCGTTTGTCATTGTGATGTTGACAACAACACCCCCACGTTTGGTCTTCTTCTTAGAATTTTATCTTCATCTCGTCTTTTTTTTGTTTCTGTTTTCTTTTTTTAATGTTTTTTCTTCTTTTCATTTCTTCTTCAATTTAGGTAAAATTCATTTGGAATTTTTACAGCATTTCATCTTTATGATCTTCAAACAGTTTCGTTGACGTCTTGCAGCTAAATCTCCGAAACTCTCGGGTGTGTGTTGTGGACAGTGTGTGTGGGTTTTCCATTCCGGGCCCCCCTTTGGCCCCCCGACGTTGTCTTGATGTTTCGTCGACCGACTGAGCTGTTCGGGGAGTACCCCCCGGAGAACGGGCTAAAAAAAAACAAAAAACAAAAAAGCAGACCCAAAACTCGGCCACCACATTTTTTGATTTAAATTTTTCAAAATCATTTTGAAAGAAAATAACTTAATGTAACAAAATTCCCAAAATTTTTATCATCATAAAATTTCGGCGTTTTTTTTATTTTAAAGGGTAACATCATTAAAAGATAGATTTGGGTACACGTTGCCCTTTAGAAGGCGCCCCTTTTTCCAGCAAAGGATTTTAAACAAATGTATTTTCCACTGTATTTTTTCTTAAAAAAACAACGCCTCCACAATGTCACGCATAGCTAATTAGGCCCTTTGGGGGAGGGGGGTGATCGGCAAGAGTGTTAAGGGGGGCGAGCGTAACTCTTTAGGGCCCAAATTTAAATAGCACGGACAGGGGTCGTGGGGAGGTGGTTATGAGGGAGGTAAAACCGTAATTAACGTGAATCCACTTAAGAGACCCACACTTATTTTTAGTGAAAAAAATGTCCCTCCCTTTTGACCTAGGATCGAACCTATGGGGTTCGTCTGGTAGACCGTGGTTCTACCTCTATTTACTCTATGGGGTACTAATGGTTGCATGGCTTTCCGAATGCTTGTGGTTCCTGGGATGTGGGGTTTTGACTGGCCCCTCCGACACCCTGATGTCAACCCGCGATGTTTTTTCTTCCCTCTTCCCATGGTAATCCTTGTTTTGGTTCTTTTGTTCGGCAACCCCACTAGAACCTTCCCGGGCATTTTTGGTTCCCTTCGATTGTTATTGCACTGTCCTGACCTCCTCCGTCAACGGTTGTCGCTCGTCTCCCTGAAAGTGAGCAGATTTAGTGAAGATCGTTTCTCCAAGGATGGTCTCTGATATTTCCTTCACTGCCATGAAGCTAGTGAGGTTGAGGATTGTGTCCAGAAGTGCTGTCCAGCGCCATCCGCTAGGGATGCCATTCGCCCAAGTTCCGATACGTCCGCCGAAGAACACACCCACGGGGCTCCCGAATATTGAGTGGTATAGTGAATGCCATACACCCTTCATGTCCTCAGAGCCATAGGGTTCTACTACCTCGTCTTCTAGTGCGTCGAAAACGGCCTGGATACATGCGACCGACTGGTGCTCGTCAAAGCCCTTTTGGTCTAGTGGCACCTTCCACAGTGTGGTATCCCTCGTTGTTTCGAGTAGTTCCATGTCGATGGCCTCATTGCCCGCTGGGCCTGCGAATAAGGTGGAGATACGACTACCATATAGTCCGGCATCTACTAACTTGCTGAGGTAGTCCATGGCACGATTGGTCTCGTTGGTAGTTTTCACGACAGTCTGGATCTTCCCACCCCCCTCGGCTTTCTGCATACCGTGCAACTCCTCCGCCTTCGTAGAGAACATGGAGTGCCTCAATTCCCCGTCACTCATTAACGCCCCGTCAACGCCCTTCATAGAGCGTGTCCGTATCTCCTTGCCTTCCACCCTGACATACGTCTTCCGTCCTGTGCCGGCCCGGCCACGCATCCACTCACCCTCCGACACCCACGTATCGAGGTCGACTAGGACGCCTGGATGTTTCCATTCTTGCTGTAGGAACACGCGGGTGTTCCAATAGATCATTGACCGGTATATATCCTCTCCAAGTACCCCCCCGAGCACCACGGGTTCGAGCAGCCACCGACTTATTTCAGGCAGTAACACACTGTGTTTGACTTGAGGGGCATATCCGAAGTTTACTTCCCAATAACACAAAGTGCGCCAGAACTTATGTATTGAGAGTCCCCCCATTTTAAGGATTCCCGAGCGAGCCTTTAGGCTCGCAGCGAGCTGGTGACGGCACAGGTGAGGGAATGTATGTCTGAACCGCTCGTAATCCGAAACTATGGTCCCCCTTCACATGCAGCGGACGACATGCGGGCCAGTATGTGCAGCCCGTCCTCTAGGACACCCTGTCCCAGGGCACAACCCTGGCACCACGCGTGTTCCGGTGTGTGATAACGACGAAGCCCTTTAAGGGCTTGTGTGTAGTCGATGTTGTAGCCAGTGCCTGTACAACCCTCGACGTGACATCCCTCTTCGACTATGGCCCGCACGGCTTTCTGCCTTCTCGAAGGTACTTATGGTATGTCCACATGGTTCCGGTCTCAGGGTGCCGTGCCGGCCACATCCGCGTGTAGCCCATATGCGCTCGCTTATGTCGTATCTGTCGTGTACATGTGTCGGGATCGTACCCTCCGATCGGGGGTTGCTCTCTTTTATCTTTCCCCCCGCTGCGTGCATCTGCATGTCCGGCACGGCCGCCAGATCCGCAATTGCAGCGTTTGCTGCGATCCCCGTCCCCGGCTTGTGTTCTTTGACCCCCCCTTCTATCCGGGATAGTTGAGCCGTAGGCTCCGGTGGTCGCGCATCCCCGGGTGTGGCACATGGCGGACCCAGTTGCACAGTCCCCCTCCCGCCGGGATCCGAGGGCGAGGCGGGGCTCCAAAAATCCGAAGCCCAACCCTCTTTCCCCCGGAGGTAGGTGCCTTGGGTAGATGGTAGAGCTGGCACGTCTACTCCTCGCATGAGCCATACCCCGTTTATGACGTCCGATGCTGTCAGCCTCCCTATTACCTCCGCTGAGAACACCACTGTGGTATATATCTCAGACAGCCAATCTCTCACTCTGCACTGTAGTCCCCACCCCCACGTCCATGTGTGGTGCCTCTCCCCACCTATGTTCCGCGACCAACCTGCTCGTTCCCACAGTGGTCCGTATTCCATATCGCGGTTCTGCACCTGCGTTGGCCAACACATCCGCGTGAGGCCGTTGAGCATAGCTAGGGCATCGAGCTTTATTATGGTCCTCTCCACTGCGGCGTTGTCTCTGCCTTTGCCGACCATTCCGTACAGTCCTGCTGTCCATTCGCCATGATCCGCGTACACGTCGAAGTCATAGCTCCTAAAGTCGAAGCCTGACATGTTGTCGGTTTTGTCTGACATCCACATTGACGGCATCGTACGGATGCCGGTGAATCCGCGGGCTACGATGGTCTGCTTATTAACCTCCCATGACCAACGGAGGGTGTGGAACCCTAACATCCTCCTACAGAAGCTGTGCAGACTCTCAGGTGTATTAGATTGGTATATGAGATCGTTCCAATACGTACTATAACTCCAGCCTACCTGGTGCGGGGTTAGAATCACGTCGTTAGTACCCGTAGCTCGTTTCCACTCCTCGACGGACCTGCGTATGTATATACCGCGAGTGAGCCAGTCTATGTTAGAGTTGAGTAAACGCTCTACCACCCTATCCGTGTGTTCAGAATTCGTGACATTGTATGTCAGTAAGCCCCCGAATAGCCCTAGTTCGGCTATGTTGTTCCATGGCTGACGAATAATGCCGGTATCTTCCGGCCGTGTTCTTTGCGGCATACAC
This sequence comes from Sweltsa coloradensis, assembly GCA_024449915.1. Classification (NCBI taxonomy): domain Eukaryota; kingdom Metazoa; phylum Arthropoda; class Insecta; order Plecoptera; family Chloroperlidae; genus Sweltsa; species Sweltsa coloradensis. The sequence continues at coordinate 50,382 of JAMZAV010007221.1, read as the reverse complement.
GTGGTCCATTGGGGAGGCGCAGTCGGCGTGACCGAACATGTGCCACATCTGCGTTTCATCCATACACTGCGCGTCAGGCGACAGTACCTCTATGACCGTGGTTGGGGCCTCCGTCCACTCCACCACCTCCGCTTCATCCTTGGTGCTCCTTACGACTTCAATACGCCGGGGGAATCTAACGGTGAGGGTTGTTACGAGCGCGTCTATTTCCAGCCAGTTGCCCATCCCCACGAACCTGTGGGCCATGTAGTCTTCCATTACCTTCCGTAATGATGTAGGGTACCGAAGGGCCTGGTTGAGACATCCTAGCACTATGGCGTTGCCATCAAGGGCCTGTATGGGATTAGGAGCGAGCAAGAAACGTGCGCCTGTGTGTATTTGGACATGCTGACCCCCCACCATCACGTTCTGGTCACGGTCTTTCATGGTTACGAATATTATTTTCTTAATACGATTCGGGATACTAACCAATGTACTCGTCTTGACGAAGTGATATGGGATTTTCGCCTCCGTACCTAACTCCATTACGTTGACGGTTTCCACAATGTGGGCAAGGGGGTATCTGAGGTGTGCGAGCAGCCACACCGACCAGCAGATATCTTGTGGTGCTCCGCCCTGATCCAGTGCGACCACTGCCACGTCGTCTGAGGCGAGGTGCCACTCTTCCACCGCGCCCATCTCCCCGTTTGCAGCGGACTTCCCCCCCCCCGGGCGGTATAATCCGTATATAGCCCCTGTTGTTCCTGAAGGATGATTCGAGGAACCTCTGACTGACACCCACTACCTGGAACGCCCACGGTTGGAATATGTCCGTCGAGATAATCTCCCTCGTCCATTGCCCCCTCTCGGCGATCGCCCAATCCACTCCGGGCGGCTGCGTGAGCGTCCTCTCCCTCGCGGCATCATATAGCGCGATACGGAGTCCTAGAGACCTCCAATCCGTCTTCATTTGTATGTAGGCTGAGTTCACTACATCAACCAGTCCCGGTGCCCCACACATGTAATACCATATATTATGGCATCGCTGATCGTTTATGAGAGCAGCACTTCGTAACGCGTCCTGAATTTCCTCGCCCCCCCTCTTGCCCGCGTCAGTCAGGTACAGATAGCCGTGCTCTCTAGTCGGGTCTCTGCCTACCGCTATCCACTTTAGCGACAGTACAGCTCTAGTTGCCTCCGCATCCGCACTCATGCCGTAAGCCGATCTGATCACTTCGACATTTTGGATTCGGTACGCCATAATCTCGTCAGGGTGTAACGCGTCACCCGCGGGACCCGAACCCCCCGCCTCATCCTCGGCGGGTAGTCGGAACGTCCATCGTAGCGCTCTCAGCGATAGGCCTCGTAGCCTACTGATTCGTGTGAAGCGGGCCGCGTCTCTCAGGGCTCGTTGCCCCTCAAGGAGCTGATTGGTATGTTCCTGCGGCGGGGCTGGAGTGGACCAGTTCGTAGCCTCAGAGCTTTGCGAGCCCTCCGTGCTGTGCCGGGCCCTGCCCTTCGCTTTATTCTCCTCTTCCACGAAGGGTGTATCTAGGACGGTGTTGTAAACCAGCGCCGAGCAGAGGCACTGGTGGAGCGTCCCCCCCGCCTCTGGAATGCTCCAACTCCGATTCTCGCCACTTAGTGCCGGGACGTAATTGAGCGATCCCTCCAATTGTGTTAGCCTTTCCGCCCTGCTCGAATAGGGGATTTCGTTGATTACGTCCGACTCCCAGGACTTACGAAACGCTTCCGCCGCCACTGCCGCCCGTTGGGCTTCCGACGCTACCTTGAGGAATATATTGCCGTTGGAGCTGTGCATCTCTCGATTGTGGATGGCGGCGCATGCCTGCAAGTATCCATCCGGATCTGTGGCAGCCATTACGCATAGGTTGAGCGTGAAAGAGCCTCATCGTGCATGTGCTCGTACCTGCCCATGTCTTTCCAGGTAGGTAGGTCGTTACCTTCGCTCCCACTGGGGACGTCCCCCACCAGAGATGCCACAACACAATGGGGACATACCTTCTATTTTGCCAGGCGTTCAGCGCACCCCGCCGCGATGATGGCTGTCATAAACCACCCATCTTGTCGCCCAGCAACGTCGTCGATATCGTCCTCGATGTGATCTAGATCCTCCAGGGGCCGGCTGTCACTTGAGTCCCTCACGTCCTCCAGAACGGCCACGTCAGCCTTGGTGGCCCACGAATATACCACTGCTCTTAGACCTCTTGCTTGGGTCCCGCGCCCGGCCGTCCGGTCCGCATTAGCTTCGGACTGAGCCAGGGCCTTCGTGTATTCCGCCGCAAAGTGCGGGGCCTCCCTACGTAGCGCACGCGCTACCGCCACCCTCCACGGCTTATTCGTGTGGGTGACCGCAAAAAAGGCCGCCATCCGTCTCGCGTCCTTTGCGATAGACTTCGCGAACACCCTAGCCCTGCTGGATAGATTATGTGACCTAGCCCTTACCTTGGTGTGTTCAGTCCTGAGGACGGGGGGTCCTCGCGCCTGTGACTGGTATGTCCTCTCGGCAAATATTTGCAGTTTGACAAACAAGGTTTCAAGCATTGAAGCAATGCTAGACAGCTTCAGGGCCAATCCACCAATATTGTGTCTTGTTGAACACTGGCTCACTGAACAAGCTATGGGCGTCACCCAAATCCTGGGCTACACACTGGGCTCGGCCTTTTGTAGGAAGCTTAGGAAGTGCGGGGGCGCCTGCATTTACATCCCTACTCACCGTGATTTTAGAGCATGCGACGAAGTGACACGTCTGAGTATCGAGTCTATCTTTGAGTGCGCAGCAATTGAGTTAGCCATGGAACACGGTCAAACCATCGTGGTTACGGTATACCGTGCGCCAAACAGTAATTTCGGCGCTTTTATTAACCAACTGGAAATACTTCTTTCCATTATCAGTACTAAACGTCAAAAAGCAATTATATGCGGTGACTTCAACGTTGATATCATGCACTGCAATGCGGAAACATCTAGTCTACTTAACACTCTTGCACTGTACAATTACGAAGCATTGATAGGGTCACCTACCAGACTTGCGGCAAAGAGTGCAACTGCAATTGACAATATTTTTACAAATATTAATGGAGACTTCTTGCTACGGATCTAATCCACAATGGTTTATCAGATCATGCGGCCATTTGCCTATCCCCATCCGGCATTGCTGACTCACGTAACAACGAACACAGCACCTGTGTAGTACCAACAACTGTTTGCCGGAGGAATCTTAAGAGGCCAGCCCTGCAGCGGCTGTCTCACAGCTTTCTGACCGAAACTTGGGATTTTGTATATAAGGAACATGATGTAGACCAAGCTTACAACGCTTTTATCCACTTATTTTTGTCCCGTCTCAACAAATATTGCTATTTCCAAAATACGAGGCCCAAGTGTAAACTCAAGAGCTGGGTCACCGACCAGATCCGGGATATGAGGCTTACCAAGGTTCATCTCTACAACAAGTTTATCGTTAGCAGGGACGATCGGAGCAAAGCTGAATACAATCAATTTCTAAAGATCTACAAAGAATCCATCAAACATGCCAAGGGGCTGTTTTACAGAACATGGGTTAACAACGCGAGCAACAAAGGCAGAGCCACATGGGACGCTGTAAACCTTTTGACTCAAGGCCCAAAGAAGCACGTCAATATTAACATTAAGCATGAAGGGAAACTGCTAACCAACCCTGTGGATGTAGCAGAGACACTAAACGATTTTTTCATCAGCGCACCTCGCTTGCTGCTGGATAGTCAGACTACACCTATCAGACCTATCACTGATCCAGAACCACTCGAAAACACGCAGCAGTCCTCCATGTTTTGGATACCCATCACCTGCCACGAAGTGCAAGATACAATCTGCTCGTCAAAGGCCAAATCTTCAACCGGCCCAGATGGTATCCCCATTGTTGCTCTTAAGGCATGCGCATTACAGGTTTCCGGTGTGTTAGCTCACATATTTAACGCATCTTTGGAACAGGGCATTTTCCCTGCTGGAATGAAAGTGAGCAAGACCATAGCTTTACACAAGAAAGGAGATAAGACTGATGCTAATAATTTTCGACCAATCGCTCTCTTGTCATGCGTCTCAAAAATTTTTGAAACCCTAATAAAAAAACGACTTGTATGCTATCTCGAAGGTAACAATATCTTAGCCACCAACCAATTCGGTTTCAGAAAAGGTTTGTCCACGACCCGTGCTGTCACGACCTATATACATGGTATCCTGGACTCCCTGGAGGCAGCCGACGACAATCTAACCATTTATTGCGACATGTCTAAAGCATTTGATTTAGTTCACCATGAAAAGCTGCTTTTGGTAATGGAGACTTATGGCATTCGGGGCGTTGTACTCAACTGGTTTCGATCGTATCTGAGCGGCAGAAGTCAGTTCGTTGAAGTCACCAGCCAGATCGATGGACGTCAACTTGTTTCCAGGTCAACCAATAGGGTGATCAACATGGGGGTTCCCCAGGGCTCCGTCTTGGGCCCCATCATGTTCATTGTGTATATTAATGATCTTCCTGGTGCAGTCCCTGAAGCTATTGTGATTATGTTTGCGGACGACTTCACCATCTCGCTAAGGAAGCCGAAAAGCGATGCTTTGACCGAAATGGCCAATCAAGCCACTTGCCGCATTTCCAATTGGATAAGCAGGAAGAGCCTTGTTATGAATGCAGAGAAAACTCACCTTATGTCTATTCATCCACGTCAAGCTACCAGGACACCAACTGTATTTCCAGTTTGGCTAAATGGCATTCTATTGTCGCAGTGTGACGAGCTCGACTTTCTTGGTCTCTGTATTGACAACAGCTTGGACTGGCAATCTCATACAGACAAATTAGCTAGTAGACTGAGCAGAGCTTGCTATGCAATTAGGGTCATTAGACAATGTATCTCACTTGAAGCAGCACTTTGTGTTTACCATGCCTACTTTGAATCGCTTATAAGATACGGCATATTACTATGGGGCTCTTCTTCTATTCGCAATTTTAATAAGATTTTTATCCTTCAAAAAAAAGCAATCAGAATTTTACTTCAAGTTAGCAATAGGCAATCATGTCGGCAGTTTTTTTATCAACTAAATATCTTAACAGTTGCCAGCCTTTACATCCTGGAAGTCGCCTGCCACATCAAGTCTAACCTGGGGAGACTCAAAATTAACAGCAACATCCACAGCCATCACACCAGAAATCGTGAGAATGTACAAGTCCTGCCTCGCAGATTAGAGTTAACTCAAAAGAGTCCAGACTTCCTCGGCGCAAAGATTTTTAATATTCTTCCTAAACATATTACCGAAATTGAAAACTCACGCGATTTTAGGAATACTTTAAAAAACTTTTTAACCACAAGGGCTTTTTACAGCATTAATGACTTATTTGAACACTAACCTTGTGCCAGTCAGTTCTTTTCTTATCACCATTTTATTTTATTTTAAGCATGTTCATCTGTATCTGTGATAGCCATCTGTGTTAGCTCAAAAGCGAATTCGAATGTAATTTTAATTGTATTACCGTGTAAGCTAATGCTTTACTGTAAATGTTACTGTAACCAATATTTTGCTGACCATGTACCATGTATAAGTGTTATCACACATAATACCTATGTACAATAAAGAACTGAACTATGAACTATGAACTATGTCCTCTCCCTTACTGTGACCGCGTCCTTACCGCTCCACCATTCGCCGGCACCTCTCGCGGCCTCGGCTTGCTCCTTTGTCGACAGCTCCCTGGTATTGAGCATATTTACATTGGCCTCCCCACCGGCCATGAGTACTCCCCATAGGATGCTTCTTTGCATATCTTCTTCCGCACCCATACCCTCCGGGTTCTTAGCGGCCATCGACCAGAGCCCTCCCACGAAAGAGCCCGTATCCCCACTGAGCACCAGCCGTTGTTCCACTTCCGTATCGGCTGCGGCCATCTCTACGTCCTCCCGTAGGGGTGGGAGCCCGCTGTTGGCGATTGCAGCGGGTGGGGTCACACTCCCGTGGGTGGATACACTAGCCATAAGTGCCGCCACGGCTTCGTTCATGGTCGGCGGACTATCGTCGTCCCAATTATCAGTAGCGGGGACGTGGATATCCGTAAGCCTGCTCTGGTGCACCCTCATGTTATGGGCTTTGGTGTCATCGTTCGACAGGGAATTCTTCCGGGGAACGTTATAGGGTCCTGAGCGTACACTGGTACCCAGCCCACGGGTGGGTGATGCGACCGCGTGTGATCTGTCCGTCGTCACCGGTCGCGAGCTATCGCCTGCTCCGCCCAACGCCGTACGTGGAATTGTAGAAGCAATTCCACCTGAAAGAGGGGGCCGTGATGCGGACATACCTCTTCCCAACCCAGTAGCTAGCGTATCCGCACGACCCTGAGGTTCAGTCGCGCGGATCGCCCCTGTCCGAAGTCCGGGGTTGACTGTCGAGGGTTGGCTCGGCTCACTTGACGTGAGGGTTGCTCGAGCCGTCGAGGAGGGGTTAGCGTCTTTGTTTGACATGCTGTGTCTCTTCTTCACTTTATTCCCCTGAACTCCCACGAGCGTGCACACTCGGATGTTGAACTATCCGAACTATCCGAACTCTCTGAAGGTAATGGTGTACTCACAGCGTCGTCAGATACCTCTCCCGTTGTTAGTATCTCTAGCTCTCTAGCCCACAACAACAACCTGTCTAACAGTGACAAATTAGAGCAACTAGGCACCCCTAATCTTCGTAATAACACCCTTAACTCTCTCTGAGATGGAACGTCCGACATCAGCACAACAAAATACACAAATCAAAAATCACCATTGTTAACCACATAACAATACGTGCACTGTACTCAGATATTCCACGAGCTATTCAAGCAAAATTGCAGAATCGCAATTTCCAAGTCAGTAGCACACGTGCTAGCCACCTCCCGAGCGATGACCTCTCACCACGTTACCACGCACTTGCCAGTACCAACTCACTATGAAAAAAAAAAAAAAAAACTAACAAAATTACATTTGTTTTAAATGACAAAAAGCTCCATAATGTTTAATTTTGACTAACCGACTTCACTACGTGTTTAAATGCAATGTGTACCTACACAGCTGACTGTCTAGAACTCTCCGCTAGTAACCTTGCCGCGGGAATGCAAGCGTCATCATAATCTCCCGAGTCAAGATTCTGTTTACATAACAACGAGCACATGTCTCAAGATGGCTGACGGCCACTATCAACAACAACCACGTGCTCCCAATGGTAACTCCGTCTCTGTTTTCATAAGACATTCTAAGAAAACAATTGCATTTAAACACGTCTAAGAAAATATAAATTATACACTTTCAAATTATCAACTTCAATACATTTATAATGGTGCCATCCGTTCAGTCTGAAATCACACAAAGAGTTAGCGTCTACATCATCGTCTAATTACTGCACAAATAAATTACTACCCACAAAAATGCATTAACTTCTTATGTGCATTGTGACATTTTCCCCTCCTCCTAGGATAGTTTTTTAATACGTCAAGAATTCAAAAACTCGACTCAGCTATAAAATAGATCTACGAATGTATGCAACTTCTACACATATTACTCAACTTGTAACTAATAAACTATACTTAACTCAATATAGTGTATACATCACTTGTCCTCAAATACTACTAGTCATCACACTATTATCTACTTCCCTATATAAAATATAATAGTATCTTTAGTATACTAAAGTCACAATGCACTAAAAGTGTGTGTTGGCGGGATATGCAGTCTAAACGACACAATCCCCTCTACACAATATAGGTAAGGGTAAACGACCCTTGTCAACATTATCTCACGTATAGACCCCTATAAAACCTATACGGCATCGCGATCTACAAAATAAACTTCCCCGGCAAATGCTTGGATGAGGTCCACCCCCTCAAGCAGTCTGTTGGCCGGGAGAAGCGCCAGCACCATTAACATTTTCAATGCCTTGCGGGCCTCGACACTCCGTCTTATTACGGGCGTCAGGCCGATGGTGCGTGCGTGCCTGCATACTGCCTGTTAGTGGAGATAATGCGCATGGAAATAATTGATATAGATTTGTACTGGGGACATACAACGATGACAATCGACCATATCTAACCAGAATTAAAAAATATGGTTTAATAAATAATACAAATGTGAAGTCAATAAACTATTTCTAACGTTGTTGTATCACTTAAAATTTATGATTAAGAAAATCTTGAACAGAGTAAAACTATTCACTGAGAAGAAGTTGCTTTACTGCTTTTTTGAAGTGGAGCAGATGGAGGAAGGGCATTGAAGAGTGTTGAGCACAAATAATATGGCCCCCTTTTGGAAAAGAGTTGTGTTGTGGGTTTTCAAATGTACATTCGAACTGAGCCTCGTGTTGTGGCTATGAATTTGCTCATTGGTGATGAATTTATTTTGATTTTTTACAAGGAAGAGCACTGATTAAAAAATGTATTGAGAAGGTAGAGGCAGAATTTGAAGTTTCTTATATAGTTCTTTGCAGTGAGTTCGGGGATTTACATTCGCCATTATCCTAATTAACTTTTTTAAGTATGGGAGCCAGCAGTTTAGCCGAGCTCGTTTAACCGGTTCCCACTCGTACACCGAAGTTAAGCAGAATCGGGCGTGGTCATGGGTAGAGTGGGTGACCGCTCTACCCTAAAACTCACGTATACCGCTGGCTAGAGCAGATGGAGGGTTCGAAAGCTAGTGTAACGGCTTCGTTCTCCTTGACGTCTGTTCGGCAGTCCGGGTTAGTGGAGGAACCTATATGACTGTCAAAGTTACACCGTCCTGTCGGATGGGACGTTAAGCCGTTGGTCCCCTTGGTTCTTTTCGAAAGGAGTAGGCTACGTGCCGGTACCGGGTTTCCCCTCCTCCCTTCTGTTCATACTTCATCCTCATCTATCACCACTCATCGTCTCGATTAGCCAAAGTGCATAAATATGAGACGTTAAGCAATATTCAATCAATATTTTTAAGTATGGGGGGCTGGCCTCAAGTTGCCCCCCCCCCCACTTTTGATCTTGAATTTCTCTTGCAGCGAGTGATCACGGACGATGGGATATCGAGCACTAACGAAGCACAAACGAATAGCATAATAATTTTGATTTTTGGAGATCGTGGGGGGGGGGGGCAACTTAATGGACCTCTTGAAAGTCCGACTTGGGAGTCGGAGAGTCCCAAGTCGGAGAGTGAAACTCCTAATCATGTAGCAAATAAACAGAAACTAGCTCAGACTCACCAACATTTGGGTTGTTCCCTTCGTGTTGGATAACCCCAACCAGTCGGTAGTCCTTGGTTCGGTCATCATCCTCCGTTGTCTGCAAACAACATAGATGATGGGTAAACGGTTGTACCTAAGCTACTTTCTAAGTGAGAGAATTGTATTTGTTGATCAAAAACAAGATAGTTCTGCATTAATCCTTCCCCACATCCCTTCTTTCTCCTCCAGGCAATTGTTTCCACCACTGTGTAATCGTAATTGGAATGATTTTCTATTGAATCTACGATGGCTCGTTCTCGACGTTCCTCAGTCGCGTCTCGTCCGTGAGCAGCTCGATCTTCTACTTCTCTAGTAGTATATTCGATAAGAGTATCTTCCATCCCAAATCCCCTTCTTTTCCTCCATGCAACTGTTTCCACCACTGTGGTTATCGTAATTTGGGAAAGATTTTTTTATTGAATCTACGATGGCTCGTTCTCGACGTTCCTCAGACGCGCCTCGTCCGTGAGCGGCTCGATCTTCTACTTCTCTAGTAGTATATTCGATAGGAGTATCTTCCTTCCCCACATCCCCTTCTTTCTCCTCCAGGCAACTGTTTCCACCACTGTGGTAATCGTAATTGGAATGATTTTCTATTGAATCTACGATGGCTCGTTCTCGACGTTCCTCAGTCGCGTCTCGTCCGTGAGCAGCTCGATCTTCTACTTCTCTAGTAGTATATTCGATAGGAGTATCTTCCATCCCCACATCCTCTTCTTTCTCCTCCATGCAACTGTTTCCACCACTGTGGTTATCGTAATTGGAATGATTTTCTATTGAATCTACGATGGCTCGTTCTCGACGTTCCTCAGTCGCGCCTCGTCCGTGAGCGGCTCGATCTTCTACTTCTCTAGTAGTATATTCGATAAGAGTATCTTCCATCCCCACATCCTCTTCTTTCTCCTCCATGCAACTGTTCCTACCACTGTGGTTATCGTAATTCGAATGATTTCCTATTGAATCTACGATGGCTCGTTCTCGACGTTCCTCAGACACGCCTCGTCCGTGAGTAGCTCGATCTTCTATTTCCCATATTTATTAACCCAAGGGTAAAGGCTGTATACGTCCAAATACATGATTTTTTCTCCAGGGCGGACTTTGTAATATAATTTGAAGCAATTCGTTTTACCACCCATGAAGGCATTTCGTGGTTCAAGGGGAGATTCATTCTGTCTACCATAATGCTTTACAAAATTTTTGAGCTGTTGGTCTTGTTGTTGGGAGTTTGTGAAATTGACAGCCCCACATTGCCATCAAATTCCAACTCGCTACCTTCTCGTGGTTTGGCCCGTGATTAGGGGAGTTTTAATCCCTGAAACTAATGTGCGAGCTCTGGGTCGTCGTCGGGGAACTCCCCTTCCCTTTGACTACCTCCCCGACGGCGACGACAATGACAACACGGACGGATGACACAGACGGAGACGACCACGACGTGGGGGAACCTTTGCCCTCCCCATATGCTTGTGGCTGGTTCTGACCAGCACAGGCCTGTCCACCCCTTGTCCCCCCGCGTCATCCCTTACGTCCCTCCCTTCGTCTCGATTAGCCAAGTTGCATAAATATGAGACGTAAAGCAATATCCAATAATAATAATAATAGTGAGGCTGAGCTCTGGGTCGTCTTCTGGGAACTTTCCCCTTCCCTTTTGACTACCTCCCCGACGGCGACTACAATGACAACACGGATGGTGATAACACAGACGAAGACGACCACGACGTTGGGAAACCCCTGCCCTCCCCATACGCTTGTGGCTGGTTCTGACCAGCACAGGCCTGTCCACCCCAGTTTGTCCTTTCATTGGGAAGAAATCATGCTTGCATTTTGAAGAAAATGTTCAATAAGCTCAGTAAAAGAAATTATGCAACCTTTTATCACATGCTAGCAAATGATAAGCGTAACATAAATGTATTCTCAGAGGGCCGTTTACTTGATACGCCGTACGAGGTAGCAAATATTTTAAATAAGTCTTACATAGAAGTCGCAAAAAACAATCATATATTGACAAGTGCAAAAAACACAGAACTCGCGTTAAATAAATTAAATGCTTCTTCTTACTCGTTGTAGCAAATCTATGTTTGTAGAACCGACGACATCGAAAGAAGTAGTAGATATAATCAAAGAAATGAAATGCACAAGCACAGTAGATATTTTTGGAATAAACTCAATGGTAGTTAAACGTGTAGCTAAGTTTTGTAATGCCGCTCCACCACTCGTAGCTCGTAGATGTTAGATGAGTTCGAGGGCGGATTGGACTCTCCGAAGGACGTGGTTTTTGGCTGCAACCTGGACTGCGGCAGCCGGCACCGAAGGATGGTTGTAGATTGTTGTGGGGAGCCAGGACCTGCCTTGCCGTAGGTGTTAGGGGTGGTTCGGGGGGAAACAGGTGGTAGGGGAAGCTTTCTCTTTCCAGTGACTGTAGTCTGGTTACTTTTGTAAGTCTGGTGGTTTATTGCTAAGTACGTTCTTGTTAATTTTGGTGATTGTTATACAGAGTTGCAGAATTATAAATGTGAATTCAGACTAGTTTGAATCAGACTTAACCACACCTGTCTTTGAGAGCACACCAGACCCTACTCTAATTCCTATGTCACACCCAACCTGCCACCAGTCCTAGCCTCTAGTCAAGTCACTTCTTCCTAATTACCTCACCAAGTGAATGTCATCACAGCCAGCCACACTTTACACAAAATTGCTGACTGATCACATTCCATAACAGTGAAGTAACTAGTACAGGGAAGTGAGCTTGCTACACCTCTGACACTTTACACAATCAACCTAACTTGCTGTTTTATAATTAATAGGCCACATGAAATTACATTACAATTACCAAATACAGAATTCCAAAATACAATTACATAATATAATCACTACACAATGACATGTTATATGTAGTGTAACCAAGAATGTAAAATAGACTTAATAATAAATTAAACTAAACCAAATAACATTAGCATAACCCAGCTTCACTACATTGCCCCACCCTTTCAAACAGAACCATATCTCTTGAGGTGTGGTTCCTGTTTCCAACATCATTTCCCACATCAGTTCAAGTCCAAATCACTGTGATGAACCAGCCCATAAGCAGACTAACTGGCCCGGACGATGATCGCTCCCCAGCTTGCGGAAGGCACGAAGACACACAGTCAGCTAGGCTTTAGGCTGAAACTAGGCCCAAGTCCAGAAGCGATTCCCGTCGGGTGCAGTCAGGTCAACATTGGGTTGGTCCAGCATCTGCAAACACAAAACTACGAACAGTATCCTAACTCCAGTCCTAGAGACATCACAAATATTTACAGGCTAGGCCTACTTGCATTAATTTTGAAACATTATTGTATTACCAGCAAAAATAACCTAGGCCTATCCACATTACAAATCATATCCAGCATAATTATAACAACATTACACAACATGGTCTTAAACCTAGACTTTATTAATTTATTCCCCCACTTAAACCCTTTACTACTTATAATAAATATATTTCCTTCTCTGGATGCCAAAACAAATTTAGTTCTTGTCAGAAACATCTGTCAAAATTGAAAATACACATGATTTACAGTGTCACCAACCCAACACACAGCCTTGTAAACAGCAACAAGATGGCAGTGAATTTAGTACTTTGACTTTTTATATGGTTGGTAGCTCCTTACAGCATGGCAAACTCAGAACCCAGTTGTTTACAAAAGTGCTAAATTGACTAAAAAATTGCTGACTCTCACAAAAGTGGGCATCATGATGAGAAACTACATAAGCCTACACATTATTATGGACTATTCACAAATTATACATATAAAAATACAAAATACAGTCATTTACATCAATAGGCCTAGACCTAAAAGTCAAGTTGAGCACAGGTGGGTAACATACACAACAATGTGAAAGATGTGGTTATTTTAAAGGGCATAATCTAGTACCTAGGTAGGATAGTTCCTAGTGCCACGCCTTTAACCACGCTGGCACAGCTCATTTCCTCAAAACTGTGGATCAGATCTCACCCCCCTCTGGCCTGTGACTTGCTCAGAGCCTTCCTGCATGTTATCAGGTTCTTCAGCATTGCCTTGAGAAGTTGGACCCATCTCCCTCACTCGACCTTGTCTTGATAGAGGCACAGGGCGTTGCTGTTGTACTGTCCTAGGCTTGGGCTTAATTAGAGCTATAATCCTCTTGCTACGGCATCACACAATTATTGAACTACCCCTCATCAAAACTAGGTCTTCAAATTCTCTTGGGCAGAACCCATGGGTGCTCATCCGGTTGGCCAACACTGCGCAGTCCATAGCGAGGAAGAGCCGGACCCATGACCACTGGCTGCACATCCTGAGCCACCTCTGGTACATCCAAAGGCACCTGTACCCCTGCTTCAACCTCTTCCAAGGAATCTTGCTCATACTGTTGCGGTGAACTAGGCATAGAAACATCCTGTAAGGAATCTTGTTCGTAGCTATCCCCCGAAAGCTCCAATGAGTCTCGTTCTGACACTCGAGGTGAACCAGGTGATGACTCGTCCAAGGAATCTCGTGCTGAGACACTATCATCATCACTTCGAGGTGAACCGGGCGATGACTCATCCAAGGAATCTCGCGCCGAAACACTATCATCATCACTTTCCTCCTCCTCTGATGAGCATGCACTGGCACCATCCTGAGAATGTTCCTCCATCCGGTCTTCATGCGCTCTTGCCCGCCTTCCTGTACGCACCACATCCTCATCCCAAATGTCTTCCGTAGCATGTAGAGTGGACGATTTTTTGTCAACTCGTTTCCGAGGTATCGTAGGAACCGTAGGCTGATCCACTTCCTGAACAGGCTCATCTCCCCCTACGGCCTTTGGTTAAAAGCTGATCCACACCATACACTCCTTTGATCCGGAAGTTTACCGGTGAAGTTTGAGACAAAATCCGGAACGGTCCAGTCCACTTAGGTCCCAGCTTCTTTGTTGTTCCAGGTTTCACTGCTTCAACTTTCAAGTAAACCTGATCACCTACCTTAAAAGTGACAGGTCCAGATTTCTTGTTGTACTGAGCTGCTCTTACTTCTTGGGCCGCACGAAGCTTAGTCCGAACCTGATCAAAAGCAATCCTCAATCGCTCTGCCATCTCAGACGCATAGTTTTCAGCTACATCATACTTAACACGTTGCGGTTGAACAAAACTATGAAAAGGAAACGGAAAGTCTCTCGCGTGTAGCAAATAGAACGGCGTGTCCCCAGTCGCACTATGGATCGAAGCTCTGTACGCCATCAGCACATATGGGATCCACTCAGGCCAGTCTCGCTGATTATCCTGTACGAAGTGAGACAACATTTCCTTTAGCACACGATGGGTACGTTCCAGCATACCATTACTTTCAGGATGATAGCTTGACGTCTGAATCCTCTCGATCTGGAGTAGCTTACACACTTCCTTCATCATCTTTGAAACAAAGTTGGAACCCAAGTCCGTTAGAAGCTGCCGAGGAATGCCATGTCTCGCCACGATACCAGTCACAAAGGTCTTCGCTACTGTCGCTGCTGTCTGGTCTCGCATCGGAAATGCTTCAGGATACTTGGTAAACGCACACTGATACGTTAAGATGTACTTAAATCCCTCGTCACTTAAAGGTAGCGGCCCGACGACGTCCATGCTGGCTTTTCGAATGCCGAAGTCACCTCCGCAAATGCTTGTAACGGTGCTTTCCTACGATTAGGTGGAGATTTGTGTTCCAAGCACGATTTACATGATGCCACGTACCTCTTGATGTCACCGTACATTCCTGGCCAATAAAACAAACTTCTAATCAGTCCCAGTGTTTTCTTAAAACCTCCATGCGACACCATCGGTAAATCGTGGTAAATTTTAATTATATCCCTTCTCATTGCCTCAGGCGCGACTAATTGGTCTGTCCTCTCCATTCCAGACTTCATCTTATACAGCAGTCCCTCTTCATCCAGAGTGTACACCTCACTAGACATTGGGTCACTTTCCAAACTCTCGATCACTGCACTCCACCGTTCATCACGCCTCTGTTCCTCTCGAATGTGCGTCCGATCCCACAAGGGCTGGTACGGTATCAGAGCACACACTGCTAACCGAGACAACGCGTCAGCATTACCATGTTTCCTCCCAGGCCTGTGAACAATTTTAAACTCGTACTCTGAGAGCATCAGTGCCCACCGCATGAGTTTTGAGCTAGGATCCTTCAAATTAAATAACCAGACTAGCGGCCGATGATCCGTGATGACCGTGAACTCATTCCCGTACAGGTAACAATTAAAATGCTTAATCGACCAAACCACCGCGAGACATTCCCTCTCTGTTGCTGACCACCTCTGCTCTGTTTCATTCAACCCCCTGCTAGCATAAGCAATTGGCTGTTCCAACCCATCTACTTTCTGTGACAGAATCGCTCCGATTGCATAGCCACTTGCATCACATGACAACGTAAATGGTTTCTTAAAATCTGGGTAACGAAGTAACACAGGCTCTGTACACAAGGCATTTCTCAGTTTCTCGAACGCCTCTTGACACGCTGGTGACCAGTCAAACTTGACATCCTGGCGAGTTAAGCGGTTTAACGGCACCGAAATTTCCGCGCAATCAGCAATAAATCGACGATAAAAACCAACAAGGCCAAGAAAAGCTTTTACATCCCGAGCGGACTTAGGTTGAGGGTATGTTTTTATCACAGCAATCTTGCTAGGATCAGGTCGAACACCTTCAGCTGATATTACGTGTCCTAAATAGCCTGTCTCCTTCTGCATGAACTTGCATTTAGATGGTTTAAGCTTCAGGTTAGCACTTCGAAGCCGCTCAAAAATGTTTCTCAGCCGGACAAAGTGTTCATCCACACTGCTTCCAGAGTAGGCCACAATGTCATCCAAATAAACAAGACACTGTTCCCCAGTCAGGCCAGATAGCACAGCATACATTAACCGCTGCCAAGTGGACGGCGCGTTTTTTAAACCAAATCCCATTCTCAACGTAGCAAAGTGCCCTTGCTGAGTGGAAAATGCTGTCTTGTCAATGTCCCTCTCGTCAATTTCCACCTGCCAATATCCCGAATAAAAATCAAGACACGAAAATAGCTCTGCCCCTCCTAGCTGGTCAAGCGTATCCTGCAAATGTGGCAACGGAAAAAAATCACGCTTACTCAGTGCGTTTATCCCACGGTAATCTATGCACAACCTCAAACCTGATGGTCCATCCCCTCCTCCTTTTTTCTTGACTAAGACCACAGGTGCCGACCACGGTGACGTTGATGGCGTAATTATCCCGTCTTCAAGCATACCATCTATTATTTCCTGTAACACCGGTCTCTGACTATGAGGTACTCGATACGGGTATTTTGCTACTGGGCTAGCATCACCAACATCTATTCTATGTTTCACTAACTGAGTACAACCCAATTTATCACCAGGGATAAAGAACACATCACGATATTCCTCTAACAAGGCAAGCAACTTCCTGCGATCCTCTGAATCCAGGTGGTCGAGCTCAAAGTACTGGTCCAATGGCGGAGCATCCGCTACATCTCCAATACCTGACACATGTGCCACTAGCTCAGTATCCTGGCATGGTGTGGGTGTATGATTCACCTCTTCTGCTATGCCTAGAATAGCCTTCCTCGGAACCACCAACGGCATGCGTGTCACATTCATCACCTTCAGCGTAACCTCGCGGGAAGGCTTAGAAGTGACGAGCACTCGGCCCACAGAAACACCGTAAACAGTGAGAGTAGCAGGTTCCACACAAACGTCCCCGGTTGTTTGCCAGTCTTGAACTCCAGTACACAGCATCTCACAGCGAGGCGGAACGGTTAATTCACCACGAAGACGAACGTAGCATGGTCCCTGGGTGATCAATCCAGAGCTCATGGTAGCTGTCTTCTCCTCTTCCATGGAATGCTTGTCGAGCTGAGTGTCCCGTCCTAGGCTGTCCAGGTTGATTGCTTCATGAACCTCTGCACACTCCGCTTGTCCCTCCAATGAACCGCTAGCTAATGCGCTACCAGTAGGTTCGTCTGCGGTCTGAGTGTCTCGAATATCCATCAGCAGTCCGTCCACACAAGCTGCTTCGTCTGGCTCAGAAGATCGGAGTTGAACATTGCTTACTTGACCTTCCCTAACCCCACTACCAGAAACTATTTTAGCTCTCTTCTTGAAGACCTTCTTTCTGGTGGCACGAGAGGCTGACTTAACAATACTTCTATGCGGTTCCTCACTGCTTGAGACTTGAGGAGCTAACTTTTCATATTTAATATTAGGAGTCTCCTTCTTCCATTCTTGAGGAGAAACTTTCTTCAAACTTTGAGGAGATACCTTTCCACTTCTCTTATGGGGAGTTTCCTTAACCTTAATCTGAGGAGAAACTGTCACATCACTACTTCTATGAGGAGATTCTTTTCTTGAGAACTTACTTACTAACTTAATATTACTTTCTGGTGACTCTATCGCTGAGTCTTGGAGAGAAACACAATCATTCACTATGGGAGCTTGCTTAGCCGTAGTGTTACGTTGACTCTGCTCAACACCATCTAACCTAGAATCTAAATCTACAATTTCTTCTTCTTTCACTGGCATAGATTGTACTAGCGGAGAGGCTACCACTGGCAACAACTTCTGAGTCGGCGGTGACGAAGCTACGCCAGCCATGTCTACACCTAAACTTGTCAAAACAGACTGGGTTTTCACTTCACCAGACAGCGGAACACACACTCCCCGCATCCAAAGCTGCTTCTTACTCAAATCAATACGTGCTTCATTCCTTTCCAAAAAATCGAGGCCCAACAATCCACTTGCACTTATGTTGAGTTCATTGGGAGAAAACGTAGCAGACATGACTAAATTTATGACCATCTAGAGTAAATTCTATTGTAGCTGTACCAATAAGTGGAAGTGGGTGACCCGAGATACTTCTAACACCTCCACAATCCATTGGCCTCACTTCCAGCCCCTCCGTCAGAGCTTCCTTGACGATGGTAATCATAGCACCCGTATCCACAAGCATCTCACAATTTTCCTGTCCCCTACTCGTAGAGCAACACTGAGCGTCCTCAAAAC
Source organism: Sweltsa coloradensis (assembly GCA_024449915.1). Taxonomy (NCBI): domain Eukaryota; kingdom Metazoa; phylum Arthropoda; class Insecta; order Plecoptera; family Chloroperlidae; genus Sweltsa; species Sweltsa coloradensis. The sequence goes on along the minus strand of JAMZAV010007221.1, from coordinate 32,118 downwards.
TGCTATTGTGATGTGTGCTAAATACAGAGGTGTCTACGTTGTCAAGGGGTAACCTTAGTTTGCTCTGTTCTCCCCACCTCGGGGTGTAGGTAGGGAGCGATTGGAGTTTGGGTGGCTTACCGGCTGACTTGCGTGTGCTGAACCACTGCTGTTCTGAGGCAGCTGTCCCTGCGGCATGGGCTGACTGTTCTGCTGGAAAGGTGGAAAACAAGGAGCCTGCCCGTAACTCACTGGTGGTTGTCCATAACCCCACTGCGGTCCCCAAGGGTTGCTGTTGAATGGTTGTGTTCTAAACTGAGGGTTAAACTGTGTAGGCTGCTGTCCCCATGAACCCCAGTTACCAGGAGTCGAGTCTCGATTTATCCCTCCTTTCCCTCGAAGTTTAGCCCGACACTCTCTAGCCACGTGCCCCCTTCGATGACAAAAGTAGCATTCCGGACGATATGGATTCGGACAGTCTTTTTTCCAATGGCCCTTACCCCCACAGCGATGGCAACCTGTGTCTCCTGTATTATCCCACGTAGGCCTACCTGAGGCAGAACCGTAATTTGCTAAGGTGCTGCTTGACATGCCACTTTGCTCATTCCTCACCAAAGGTAGATGTTGTGAAGCTAATTCCGCAGAAACTAGGTTTACATGCCTATTTTGAGCTCGTGGTACCGACATTCTTTCATTGTCCTCCTCCTCTTGCGCTACATCGATTGCCTTTGCCATAGTTGTAGGAGAACGCGTAAGAACAAACCGTTTAATTCCATCTTTAGCCCACTTAAAACTGAGCAAGTATCCTCTCATCTAATAATTTCTCCCTAAGCTCCACTTCAGCACCTTCCCAGGCCTGCTTCCTTGGTATAACCTCCCATCAGCCATTATTTTCAGTCTGATGGCGTATTTCCTGTGCCGTTTCACTGTGACTCTGTACACACCTTCTGAAAAGCTCTTCTTCCGCATGATAACTAGATAGGCTCGCGTGAGTTTAAGATTTAATTTTTCCAGCGTCTGATCGAAACTCCTTCCATGTTTTTACCAAGGACCTTAGACCTCCTCATTTGCTTACAATAAAATCCTATGTGGGCTAAATTTTTACATCTTAATTTTGCTATTGCTCCTTTCTGTGTTTTCCGTCCAGTTCCGATAATGGCGGCTTCTTCCAGCGGTGAGAAAAATCCTCCACACTCTGTGACCCCTTTCTCCAAGTGAAACCTTCCCACCAGGCCTTACCACCACCCACAGACTACGCGGAACTGCCACCTCTACAACGGACCCAATTTGTATTGCATCTTGAATTACAGACAATATATAGGATTTAATAAATTTAATACCCCAACCTTAACCTAAACTTGTTCAACAGTCTGTTAGAAGTGAGGTACCTTTTGCGTCTAACAGACGCCTGTCAGTACCTTGAGCCGGATTTGTAGTTTCCTCAACAGAGCTGTAGTCCTTGGGCGGGAGTCGTAGTTTCTCCAAACAGGCACCGGTCCAGCCGAAGTCCCAGGCGAGCAGAAGTCCGGAAGCCGCTGCTCTTCCGCTAGCAGAAATATGCAACAATCTTTACAGACAAGGACAGATTTCCTAAATAGGTTTTAACATCACCCAGGACTATTCCAATTTTAAAAATGGGTGACAAAAACATGTGCACAAATACTTATAGACCGTGATTATCGCGCTTGCCAAATTTTTCAAAAGTGCTAGAAAAAATTATGGCATAGAAGACTAGAAAGTTTTCTAAACAAAATAAAATTAATAATAACCCAATCCAGATGGGCCTTACAGGAAAGGTAGATCTACACTTTAGCGGCATTTTTTCTTTGACGGACATGATCTTAAAATCATTAGATAAAGCGAAAAAGTTTTAGGGCTTGTTTTTTTGACTTATCGAAAGCCGTCGATACAATTAATCATTCAACTCTCCTTCAGAAATGGATTTTTATGGTATACGCTTGTATTCCTCCTGAAATGGTCCAATCTTATCTCGAAAATAGACAGCAGTGTGTTGATATCACCTACTATACTAAGGAAGCAAATAGAGAAGAAATGATTTAGATCAAGTGGCGCACAAATTGAAACGGGGTTCCACAGGGGTTCCATCTTAGGTCCTAACATGTTTAATTTGCATACTAACGATTTTGCCAACTGAATGGTCTTTGGATTAATTAATTCAATTTGCCGGATGATAGTAATCAAATCTTAATCATTCTGAAACGAATGAACTGGAACTGTCGGCAAAATTATTCTATCAAGGAAAATACGAATGGTTTTCAAGCAAATGACCTTTTCTATCAATAATACAAAACAGTACTAGTTAATGCTTCCGTCTACCGATGTAATGAGGTGTTAGGATTATAGAAAAACTTTGAATGTCACTATATTAGTGGAAATGGATTGACACGGATAATATCCCTATATCAAAGGATCTAACTATTTTAGGATTGTTCTAGACAGCACTTAAACTCGAAACACTGTACAAAAACTAGCATCCAATCTATGCACTGCATGCTTTGTGTTGAAGAAAAAAGATCGATCTGGTTGAATGCACACACTTTAAGATCTATATACTTTCTCATACTTTCATATGCTAACTATGTCCCTGACGGATTGCACCTTTGGGGAGACGTCAACCACAGTAACAAGGATATTTATTCTACAGAAAAGGCAATAAGACAATACGAAATCTGGAAATAGGGATAGCTGTAGCACTTTTCAAAAACTGAAAATTCTACCCAGCCATGTGTATACATTTATGAAGATTATAACATTTTCTTCACAAAATCTTTAATTTATTCACCTGAATTCAGATGTCCCTAATATTAACCTAGGAATACAGAATAGATTTAAGATCATTTAATGCAATCTGTCGATGCGACGAAGGGCTTGCAGTATGTGGCATTAACTGTTATAACTCCATTCCATCAGAATATAAAAAGCTTAATGTCATATTAAATTTAGAAAAAATTGACATTGTTTACTCATGTGAAAGATGTTTTTTTAGTCAGATGGTGAGGAGTTAAAATTGGATTCTCAAATTCAATTAAATTAACAAAGGTTACATGTGATGGATTTTTACATGTTACTGTTCCCAATTTTTTAAATTTACAATTTATTTGATATTATGTTATTATGTCCATATTATGTTTATATGGTTTTAAGTTTAATCTATTATGATAAAATATTAAATAATCTGACTACCGTCAATGTTCAACTCCATTTATATATTATGAATTGTATATAGAACCAAAAAGAGCTCAATAAGTAAATTACTAATTCGCTAGGTGATCGAATATTGAGGGGGGTTAGCGTGATACTTTAATTTTTGGTTCTTCTTAATCATTTGATTGATAATCATCAAATATATAATATACATAATATAAATTGCCATCAATCACAAAACTAGATCACCGACCACCGCATGTACTTGTGTTATAGTCGAGATAGACTAGGGCTAAAACTTCTTTGCAGGTACCTACAGACTGTGTAACGCAACACTTGAGTAATTTCGAGGGGTTATGATGGAACTCACAAACATTCACGGCCTGTTCAGTTTAGTATCATCCATGAAATTGCAAGATTTGTTAATACTTGTTAAAGTAGTCCACGTGAGGTTGACTATATGTCGATAGAAAGTAAGAAGTTCCTGGGCTGAAATATAAGATTGAGATCGCTATCACTACCTTAAAACATTGCATCGTTTGTTGTTCCATGGTGCTAAACCCTTAACAGACGTCAGTATTTTCTTAGTCACGCGTTGCAATAAAAATGAAATACACCTCTTGTTTCAGTAACGTGTTCCAAATAAGGTGTGTCCAAGTACATAACCATAAGGTTTTATGAGCATGTTAAACGCAAGTATCGTATTGATTAGAATTATAAGATCAAGCTTTGCTGTTCCGGTAAGATAGTGGCAGAATGTGAACAAAAGGATGAGAAGTAAAAAGTTGGCCTTTCCACTTTACAAGGCCGGTCTACACTCGTGTACCATGGATCGTTGGTCCTTTTGGTTTCGCGTATCCTTGCATTCCAGTGCAGAAGGTCCAGGGTTCGATTCCGTCACAGTCCGAAAGTTTTGTTCACAACACATTGCGATTTGGACTTAAGTCCCATCAGTTCTTGACTAGGAGTTTTGTAAACCAGTGTTGTGAGCGGTCTGGGTGAGCCATCCATAGCATACGAAGCTACATATATAGAGATTTCAGGTGTTGTTTTCTGCACGGATCGGCTTGGTGATTCTGGGTGTTTGTAATTCGCGGGTGTTAACGACGTCCATATACCGCTGGTTGCTATATTTTCACCTGAATTTCAAATTTCGATTCTTAGGTATGGTTGCATCGAGTGCATCAACCTCGTCGACTTGTGGCGTCGGGGCCTGCAGCGGTTTGGCGTTAGCGTGTCTGCCTCTTGATTTTAAGTGTCCCCCACTGAGTATACTCGTTCTTAAACTAACATGAGTGGTAGACTCTAAAGATAAAAAATTTATTTATTTTATTTAGTTTATGGTGCATGGCAAACCCTTATCCTGAAGCCGTTACGCTCTGCGATGTGTGATCAGTGTATGCATGTCGTGTTGCTACATAACATGTGTAAGCAATACACCTCTTTTCAAGTAACATTCAAAGAAGTTTTCCAATAAATAACCAGAAGGTTTTATGGCAGTGTAACCAAGTATCGTATTGATAGAATTATAAGATCAAGCTTTGCTGTTCCGGTAAGATAGTGGCAGAATGTGAACGAAAGGATGAGAAGTAAAAGTAGTTATTCAGTTATGCCGGTACTACCATGGTGCATAAACCCTTAACAGACTTCAGTATTACTTAGCAAGCGTTGCAATAAAAATGAAATACACCACTTTTCAAGTAACATTCAAAGAAGTTATCCAATAAATAACCAGAATGTTTTATGGCAGTGTATCGTATTGATAGAATTATAAGATCCAGCGTTTGCTGTCTCGTTAAGAGCGTGCGAAATGTGCACGAAGGATTAGAATAAAAATATTATTCAGTTATGCCCGTACTACCATGGTGCATAAACCCTTAACAGACGTCAGTATTTCTTAGCAAGCGTTGCAATAAAAATGAAATACACCTCTTTTCAAGTAACATTCAAAGAAGTTATCCAATAAATAACCAGAAGGTTTTATGGCAGTGTAACCAAGTATCGTATTGATAGAATTATAAGATCAAGCTTTGCTGTCCCGGTAAGAGAGTGGCGAAATGTGAACGAAAGGATGAGAAGTAAAAGTTGCCCTTTAGTAATGCCGGTACAATTGATCGGAGTGAAGACGATTATGTCTTCAAACATGTCATCGCCTTCGGCACCTCCTAATTCATTATCCTCCTGTGGTTATCGTGGTTACTGTGGTTAACAACCACGAAAAAGGCAATATAGTATCGTCACGATGAACCTCATACACACACGGATATAACCTCATAGTTAATTAATTACACGTCTCAAAACAACATGTGCTACTGTCATCGTCGGGAACTTCCCCTTCCCTTTGACTACCTCCCCGACGGCGACGACCAGTGACAACAACGGACAGATGACTGACACAGATGGGAGACGACCACGACGTGGGGGAACCCCTGCCCTCCCCATACACTTGTGGCATGGTTTCGGACCAGCACAGGCCTGTCCACCCCTTTACCTCCGCGTACCATCCCTACGTCCCTCCCTTCGGCTCGGATTAGCCAAGTTGCAGAAATATGGACGTTAAGCATAACCAATGCAATCAATCAATGGGCCAATTGTGTATTTCGTACCTTTGCCTGTCCAAGTTCTTGAAGGCCTTTCCCATTGATGTTTGTTCCCGTATCAATCCCCATGTTTTCAAACTGCTTCAGTTTTGAGACACACCATCATTGGAGCACATGACAGCATCATCATCATCTCATTTTAAAGGGTGTCGGCTCCTACAATACAGTATCAGTTCTCTGTGTCTCGTAACATGTTATCTCGGGGCCATCAAATTCCAACTCGGGGGGGGCAACTACTCGTGGTTTGCCCGTGATTAGGGGAGGCTTTTCTTCCTGAACTATGCGGCTCTGGGTCGTCGTCGGGAACTTTCCCTCTTCCCCTTTTACCATACCTCCCCGACGGTGACGAACAATGACAACACGGATAGAATGATGAACACCATACGCGAGACGACGCAACAGACGTGTGGGGGAACCCTGCCCGTCCCCATTCAACTTGTGGCTAGTTTCTGACCAGCACAGGCCAGTCTACCCCTTGTCCCCCCGCGTCCCCCTTAGCGTCCCTCTTTACGTCTTCGTTAGCCAAGTATGCAAGAATATGGAGACCGTTTAATCATATCCAATCAATCCATTGGGCCATCCCAATTCCAACTTGCAACCTTCTCGTGGTTTAGCGAGCCATGTCAATGTCCCCAAAAAAAGCACATCAATTTTGTTTGGGGGGTATTCTAATTCACAGATTAGACTTTCTTTCCTTCCGAAAGTCACTCGGGCTATCGGTAGCCAGTTTCTTTAGGGAAGACCCCATCCCAAAGTCTTTATACGCTCTAGGACTAGATATAAGTAATGATTATGTTATCGTCATTGCCTTGAACAGTTTTCTTATGTAAATGATCCTGAACAATATCGTTTTTGCTTAAATAAAATATTTACTGACTACTAAAAGACCTACCTTCAGGACATTGACTGGCTCCGACAATATGGCGAAAAACCTGTAACGAAGAAGACCAAGAAAGACTGGTTCTTTCACTTCACCGTGGTTCACCTCCGGCGTTGTGATATCATTAAGCGGGATATTGTGATCGTCCAAAGAAAGACCGCGCTAAATGTTATCTGGTGTGCCGTACATACTCACAAACGTGGCTTGCGCAACTGTGTGCATTTCACGACAAAAGCTCACTTTTTTAAAACACAAAATAAACAGAAACGGAATCGTTTCTTTTTACTAATAAAAGAGTATATCATAATGACGGGGTTTTATTGTCCATACAAAATTTCATTTAAGTTAAACTTCAATACTCTTTAATTATGCCTTTGTCCGTGCCGTTCTACGTTTTCGCACAGAACAACAAGGCATAATATATTCCGTGACGCGGTAATTTAAAAAACATCTGTTTCACAAGACGCAGTTGTAGGTCGCCTTGAAGGATGCCGTTTCTGCCTTTTGATAGTCAGCTCTTTCCCCGATTTTTACTTAACAACATGTAGATCGTGCGCCTAATACAGTGATACCGTTCTCTATACTAGTCACGACTACTGCACGCCTATTTTATCCTCAAGCCACTGGCAGCATTCACTACTACACAAATCAGTCATGTCTGATAAAATCTTGATTGTACAAGACTCCTCAGGTAATACATTACTTGAATACATTTTGGATACAAAACTAAATACGGTTTATTATAAAATATCTCTGAAAATCGAAAAACTGGTTTCGGGTGCTGACAATTGGCTTGCCCAGCTATATGCAAGCTTTCATCGCTAGCCTCATTTCATGTAGCAAAATCAGGTGGGTGCTTGGGGGAATTGCAATTAACATCTAGTACTAGTTCCATCAGTTGATCATTTTGAATAGGGTCGTGCTCCCAAGTATAGATGGTTTTTTTTCGCATATAGTTTTCGAAATGAATTTAGCGTTTGGAAAATCTCCTATGTACCGAGACAGTCCGTCGTCTATTCACATCTATATTGGCTTCAAGATAGTGCTACTGTCGTTTAGAACGGCAGACAATGTAAGAACACAACTTCGTTATTTTTCGTAATAATGACTGCGGACAAACAAACGGCGAAGTGGGAGGCCATCGCATTGCTTGATGAAAGCCAATGTGAGCGCTAGTTAACTCTGTAAGAGAGAGAACGTATAAAGTAAAGATAAAATGATGTGTACATGATTGCTAGACCCAAACATATATTATTAACGAAGACATTTCACATACAAGACATATGCTTGTGGCTCGGCATGACACAGGGTACGTTGCTTAATTCTAACATTTTTAATTTTCGTCCAGGGCAGTACTTATCCTACTTTCTAGAGAAAGTCCATGCGCAGGCGGGGTCCTTGGTTTGCGCAAAATTTCATCGTGAATTACCACACGCTGGAATTGAAGGTCTGGGCAGTCCCACTGTCGACAAGTGATTTGTTTTCTACAATTGAAAAAGGGCATTGTTGTGTCTACGTAGCGTCACGACTAGTGTCTTGCGCATATATAGGGGAGGTTTTAACAAATATCTTAAACACTATTAGTCTACTGTATTCATGCTTGTGCTAATTCTATATTGCTATATGACTATTAATAAATCGTTTCATTTCACTCAATTAATAACATTTTTCACTGCACTGAACTTGATACCACTTTTAAACCCTGGATGACAATGCCCGTCCACTTCAGTGGGATTACTGAACAAATCATCAACCTGTCCCCAAACGCTCCCCTCTTCCCCTCCTACCCCCTATTGAAAGTTGTGAAAGAAAGACAAGCTTACAGTTTCTTGGAAACGTAGTGAAACTCCGTCCTATTCAACCCTCACACGTAGTGTGAGCACACTGTTTTCTGCTGCTCTTTAACAGTAGAATTTTTGCCATTAGAAAAACAACTCGCTCACGACCAGAAGGTTTTTTTTTACCCACAATTTTTCGAATACTACGGCGCATTTTCAGAAGAGTTGCTCGTGTGAGATGACCTACTCCCCAAACCGAAAAAATACTATCGCTATTCCGAGAAATTATTTCCGATTTCGGGAATCTCAATTGCTGACATTGCCACTCTATTCTGTAACACTCACATACTGTTTATAAGAGTGAAGTAATTAAGATAATGGAGTGCACCCGGGTGCTCTGGCGCGACTCACTAGTACTATAGCCGGGCCACTGCTTGATGATCATTCGTGAGGGGGGGGTGCATCAAGGTAGCAACTGGTGCAGTTTGTGCAAACCTTCCATCCCAAGCAGTGGTTATGTCCGTAAAACATACTTTTGTATGAACTAGCCAGGCCTGCTTAGCCTCTTCCAGGATAGTTAGTCAATCAAAACATGGACTGCCTTGAAGTAGAGTATCATGGGGCCTTATACAAGGGGCGATCCACTTTTACATCTTATCACTCATACGATACATACGATGCGGGCGGGTGGGGGGGGAGACGTGATGCTACTCGTATGTCAAGCCCAACTCATCTACGGTGTGAGAGGAGCTGTGGGGCCGTACAAGTTTAATGTTCTGTCTCGAAGTTTAAACTTCTGCTGGCTCTCTAAAACAGGTTGTAGCTCGCCAATCGTCGTGTGAGCACAAGAATGGAGAAATTGTGAACAAAAATGATAACAAGAACATTGCTAGGGCCAAGCAAATTACAAATGGAAATCAAAGCTGCCCGTTGTTGCACAGATCAATCTTTCGTCAAGCTATTTGAATGTTAACTAATAAATGCATTGTCAGGGCTCTGTGACAGAGAGATCTAATTTAAGTCGAGTTCAAATGGCCAGTAAAAGTGTTGAAGCATTCGAATCGTATTACAGTTGGCAGTGAAAATACGTTACGAGTTTGTTTGGGCACATAGTCTTCAGAGTCCGCATCATTAATATAACGGATTAAGGGTACACCCAACTAAGTACAAAGTCTGCATAGGTCCGTATATCTCCATTTTGTGCCAAATAAATTAATAGGCTAGGCCCCTAACACTTACTATATGTTCATACTTATCAATTAACTTTTAAACTCATGATTTTACTGATGATTCTAAACTTAAACGCTAATTATTTTTTATTTTATTCACCACATGAAGACTTTGCAGAATTGACGGACCGCATGTAAATACTAAAAAATTGGTCTAAGCACAACTAGGCATTATTTGAAATCTCACCTTTAATGCGCATTCATCCTGTAGCGGTAGTGAATTGTCTTCCTCGCGTGATGGCGCGCCACACCCCCGTGGTTGTGTATGGTTTGTTGCCTCTTGTTCTGAAAATTACCGACCCAGGTCGGGAAAATGCTGGTAGCAGCATGACTCCAACGTCAGGTTGTGTGTGAGGTCTGGAGATAAATAAACTCGGAAAAAGAAAACATAACTTTATAATATTGATATGAATGACGATCCAATTTGAAATGGAAAGACATACACTGGCATGGGGCACACCCACTATAAACTCATTCACTATATTAATTTGTATCACTCGTAGTTAAACCAGTTTCTCAAACTGTGTGAGTTGATTTTAGACGAGTTGTATAATTCTGAGACTAGTGGTGTCAGATAAATAGAGCACCTACCATATGATAAAAATTAGAGAACTTTATGAGCAAGCTTTTGTGACGGGGAGCGTGATAAATTTGATAATGGACGAATGTATACAAACATTCAATCCATAGTTCTCGTGTTCTATCAGTAATTAATTATTTGTATCCGTGATCTAAAGTAATTTATTAAAATATAAAGATACAATTGACATATTTGATTGCTTTCGTGGGCCTGCAGGGTTGGTTTTAGGCCGTTCGTGCTTTAGATATCGTACTAGTGTGAATCCAACCACTGAAAATCAGTTATATCTAACTGAGTGGGTAGCACCTCTAAATACAACATTTATATGGTATGTTATTTATTAGACTTCTGACCTCTTTATGCCGGCCAATCCACAAATAGAGTAGAGCCTAGTGTATCATGTGTCCACGACTTAACAATGCTGCAATGGCAGAGGAATAGATATGAAGTTCAATCTAACAACATTTTCACCTCACGAATATTGAGTGTCGGTTTAAGCATCCGTGATCTACGACCGATATTCGTATTGGCATTGGTAAATATAAACCGTTTTTTGTGCTTCAGTTTAACTAAGGTTTATTAGTGTAATATAAAGATAAATAAAAGCAGTAACAGCGATTCAGACTAGGGATTATTATCTACAATGTAAGACCTGTTCAAATATTATCCACAACATTGTGGAATAGTTATATGTTAGAACCAATATGGTGTCCGCAATATCATATTATACTGTATTTGAGCCAATCCAACTAAGAAAGTATGCTTTACACAATATCTTGATATTAATCACCGGTGAGGGGATGTGTATTAGTAGTTAATTGATTACCAGCGATATAACGCATGATTCCTGTGTTTCTATTTTTTGTTTAGTCTCTGTTAATAATACAAAAATCAATATATAAGTTGGAATTCATGTTTTATGTTCACACCACCTCAGCTGGTGCTACCACTTAAATCCAGTGGGTGGCCGGCCAGGGATTTAACAGCCATCTTTAGTACATTCACTTTCTTGTTAGCTTACGTGTGATGATGTTACCCACACACTACACACCGTTATATCATCAGTGGAGCTGGGTCTCGTGGACACTTATTTGTGCTGTACTGGATTTCCGCAGTATTCTGGTTTGTCCTTGACTTCTATCAGCATGCACAACGATCTTGGCTTTCGTACCTTTATGTGTCCGATGGCACGTGTATACCTTGACTGAAACAGCAGCTTACAACACTTTCTGTGAAGCACCGAACCACACTAGACTTGAGCCTATTTGAGCATTAGTTTCCTCTGGAGTGGACTACAGGCTACTCATTTTGACATTTACCCCTACCATTTCTCCGTTTATAATTAAATGTCAATTTTATGCTATTTTTATTTATTAGTGTCGTTCCTAGACTAGAGATTTCAGATTGCGTATTGTTGGTATTGACTATCTTCAATATTCCAAGTAATATCGGGAGTTTGAACCAGATCTGTTATTTTTAAAGGTTTTGCTTGTCGTGGTCGCAACACAGTACTAATGTGAGTGCAGTTTTTGGTGGAATACCTCGCAGGACAATCTCATCGACATGTATAGTCCAGCACGGGTGAAAAGCCTGCCTCTTACACGTGTGCAGATCATTACACAATATAATGTACTCAATAATAGGGATACTGCTATAACAAATACATATGTGGGTTTAAGTTGAAGTTTTTTGCATTATATTGGATAAAGTAATTCAAAATATCGAATGACATTTAAAACAATGTTGGGGATTAATTATGCTATCTAGATTGTTTGTTCTTGACTATTTTTGCAAAATATACTTATGCTGAGTTGCGCCGTCTATGACGCTCCATTTTAGACTTGTGGCCTCTTGTAGGTTCCGATCCTCCATAATTTTTGTTACAACAGACCATTGTGTGTAATTGGTTGTGAGAAGCTTACTTCGCTTCTGACAGGCGACTTAGGGCTTGGACGGAAGACTGAGGGGAGATCACGATATTATCTACCGTTGTGACCAAGGTAGGAAATCCACTTCATCGTGATAGATACGGAATTAACGTCTGGTCTTTATCTCTCTTTTCGTGACTGGGTACTGGTTACAAATCTGGAACAGAACCTCCGTTTCATATCACCACCCAAACATCCATTGGCCGCTCGTATTATACGTCCCCCTGTTGTATTTCATGGGTGACACTCGTTTTGCCAAGCTTATCGCCGCGGTCCACCGACTCGAGTGTCCAATGTTTTCTCTTCTCCGCCACACAGCCGCCCCCCCCCCCCCACCCTTGTGTTGTTAGAATGACTCCTAATCTTAGGCCATACTTCTCGACATAAACCTCGACACTCAAAATTCTTGTCAATCACCGAATGTGGGTCTGGAGGTTATTAGACCATTCAAGCCAAATATGCCGTGAATAAAGCGATTTATATTCATTGGGGCGTATTCTCTGAACCACCAAACCACGTAATCGTCTTTGATAATGAGACCGCGCTCAAATTCACTTCACGCCGTTCCTGATTTAACCCCGAACGACAGGCCAGTGTTTTTCTTGTTTGCTTTTGAGCACCTCTTTCAACATCGTTCACAACGTTATTCCTACATAACGGCGTGTGACTTGTGCAAAAAAGCTCTAAAGTTTGTCCTCCATACGTGGTTCAAATTTGATGAAATCTATCGGCGATCGGTGAATCACAAACCGAGGCAGGCCTATCCCGTCTTACATCGATGACAGACTACAATGTATGAATTTACTATCGTGATTTGGCAGAGGTATAGATTGGAACTCCACACACCGGACGAAATCCATGTTTTGCTCGATGGCCAGAGCCGGCGCCGCAACGTGCAATTCAAATCCACTTGATTTACTCTAATGTAGTTAACTATCAGCCTGTTAGCTGCATTGAGTTCGGCTGCAGTGGGAGATAGCGCTGCGCAACGTCGTGGTTTGAAGCGGGGTACCTACTATACCGATAGCGATAGAATTACCAACCTTGGAGAGTCTTAATGCTCCACCACACTGGTGGTCACTGCTGCCCCACTTAGGTGTACCGCTGTGAGTATTGCAAGCCCTATTGTGGTAGCTACAAGCCGAAACGTGGGTTATGCGTTGAGTCCTATTCCGAGCACTTGTTCTGGTTGTCCGAAACTTCATTATGCGTTAAACAAGGTTTCAAATACTTCTGATGCAGGTGGGCGCCTAAAAAAGTCAAATCTGCCCTCATAAGGTACACATGATTCAAACATACTCTCACATATACATATTCTCTCCCTTACAACCGACAGTGTTGGCTCGGGCGTTCTACGAGCGCTCGGTACTCTGTGATTATGGGAGGTCCCGGGTTTCGAAATCCCGCTCGGGACAGCAATCCTGACTGACGGTTTTTTACGTGAGATTTTCCTCAGGTCTTAAGGGCGGAATGCAAGGGATTGAGTCCTCTTGAACAGGCCCTCGGACAATCCCTTCACAATTTCCGTACTGCCGCCACATACCTAGTTCCCTGTAAGAGGGCTAATTGCCCCCTATAGCACAGGTTCCCACGAATAAAATTTAAAAAAACAATACGTCATGTTATAGAAAAGTTACCAGGTAATACGAATACTCAGCTCTGTTCGAAGAGCTGCGTAGGGGCTATTGCCCCATTTAGGTAAAAATGCCGGATTACCCAAAAATGGCCGTGGCCCAATTGCCCATCTCTAGTTGATTACTCCGCTGGCAAAGCACGCTAATTTATATATAGCTGTCTGGCATCAGGTCTGTATAGTTGCGTGCGTTGCCGTCTAATACAGGTAATACATTCGTCAAAGTAGTCACTTTTCTTGATACCGACGTGTTTGTCATAACTTCCCTTGGCCCATATATATTTTTTTAAAGTGTGAATGCCAGCCTCAAGTGTAATGCTGATGTTACTGCAGGGAGCTGGTCCACACTATTGAAAAACTAGCTCGCGATGTGAGTCGATACAGTGTGTGCTGGGTTGTAGAATCTACACTATCATTGGCGACTGTCTGATATAGTTTAACCAGCGTTTGTACCGTGCTCCAACCCAGAATCACAACCTCGCGTTATCGACAAAGTGAGAACATTACATCTTGGAGTTTTGTGTTTGCACTACTTCGGGCGTTCATCGATATATTTTTATCACCGCACTTCTTCGAGTTTTGGTGGCCTCGGGGTCCCCTTCCGGGGTCACTTGGACCGTCGCCGGCCAGCGGAGTCAGGGCCACCACACTGAACGCCGGGGATGGTAAAACGACGTGTTGACCGAGTTGAGACACACTCGTGGCTGCTGCCGCGTGAGGCCTGTGCCCTGCAGCAGCTAGTGTCAGAGAAGTTGTATTAGTGATTTGAGCGTACCATGGGTTTAAGACACAGTCAACCTGGTGGAAGTTGTCCTACAACGAGTCGAATTGACATTAGTCACGACTGACATTGTGATTATTTAAAAAACTAAAATTATTGAACAATACCACGAATGAAGAGATCTTAAACATTTGGTTGGAAGAACAGATGTTACCGGCGCTGGCGGTGACTGGTACGCCTTCTAGTGTTCTATAGTTTGCCAGCTGGCTGTATAGGCCCAAATCATTCCCGTGATTTCGCGATAACTTTTCGCCTTAAATTCTTCAATCCTGCAGTGATAAAATATGACATTTGTGCTTAAAGTTGACGATATGTTTCGATTTATAATTATATCCAGGCTAATATAAACTGCACCTAGCTCAAACTGGTGACACCTGCTGTGTTATTTCTCAGTTTAACAAATATTAATATATGTCGTTGTAATTTTTTGTCCTCAACTCGTGAGACGTGACTGCATAAGCCACTGTATCTAATCCAAGTGTTGGTAGTGACTGAATGTGCAGAATAGTGAGCATTAACGTAGATGAGTCAGCGTTTATACTACAAGTAAATTCCATTGTAACAGTAAGTATCGTCAGATGAAACATTCTGCACATATAGAAAATCGCTCGCAAACAATTTTTACTCACCTTAAATCCCTTGCGCGACTGTTTATCATGCGATTTATTAAAACCTTCCCACGCACTTCACTTGCTTGCAATCGATATGACGCAATCGCGCGCCCATGCACCTTTATTACGACAACCTGCCAGCAGCACACAGCAGTGTGTGCGGCTTCGCTCGGGCTCTGCAGTCTTGCCTGTTATCGTCATTGTCCCTGGCGGTCGTGTTTTTTTGTCCGCTCCTCTTTTCTGTTACGTTTGGACAGGGCCTCCTAAAGTACATGGGAGGAGTTTAGGTTCTACTGCTGTGAGGTTTAGTTGCATTGGTGAGCAAGATATTAGTAGGCTGTTTGTTAGTCCCTCGCATACACTTTCTGGTTGCTAATGTTTTGTCAAACTTGTCATGTGGAATTTGTCTGGTTCTGATTTAGGTTTTGAGTTCTCGGTTCTTCTTTGTTCTGCCCTTCTTGTCAGGTGAAATAGCGCCATTCTTCATCTTGGTGTTTAGCTCTGTTCTGTCCGTACCGCCTGTTTAGAGTTTGGGAAATGAGTGTTTAGTTTTCTGTTTCAGATGAGGGATGAAAGTTCCCTTCGACACCCAAAGAGATCGCATCTGGTGTCATGTATATATCTGGGGTTTCCTTGCCATCTCCTTGTGAGTGTCATTCAGATGTTACATATGCTGTTGTGTGAAGCCTGGTTTCTTAACCTGTTGGAAACTTGTTGATTATTGTTAAAAGTGTATCTCTCGCCACTCGCCAGGTGTTTCAATATAACTAGCACTTTTCCATCCCTCGGCTCTATCCCCGGTCTACAATTGTTTTAAACAAATGATAATATTGTAGTGTCGTTTTTACACCTATTACAATTATCAAATTGCTGTCACTTCCAATTTTTATATATTGTGTGTGCCCTTGGACATCATCGTTTTCTACAAATGCTATGTACGGCTACTCATTTGGAAATCACGTTTCTTTTGTAACTGGGAATAGGATAAGACGTTAATAAATAAAATAAAAATAAAATAATTCGGAGGCACACAAAGACATTTTCTTCTGTGTACTGGAATGTAGCATATTTTAACTACCTCTAGAGCATACAGGTTAGTCGAAGAGTTTGACGCTCCCCTGATAGAATGTCAAAGTTTTTCCATACATCGTAAACATCAGCTCTTGAAGTTCTTCAATTCATTTGGTGACATAAATGTCCAGCGTTTACTTCTCCTACTTGTAGGGTCCATATAACCTGATTTTAGCCCTCTTCGTCTTTCTTCCTCCCCGGTGGGTGGGGGGGGGGGGCAAGGCCTACACGAATCAGTCAATCCATTCTTGCGCCAACAGTTATCGTAATTGCACGAGGGCGTTTCGTTTCACCACGCTTGCGCTTGTCATTTCGATTGCTTCGCGCCTTGTTTTTCCGTGGCCTTGCAGCGTGGTCTCCTTTGACTGTCATTGTCTTTTGGGGTAGTTAACTGATAAAACATTCCTGTCTCGTCCGACATGTGTATAACATGTTTTTCCAAGCTCCTATTCCCCGAGTAATGTTTTCTGCAAGTTATGCGGTATGCAATCGAATGGATTTCTGGGTAGTTGGGAGCTGGAATAGTTATGTGGGCACAGGGCACAATCCGGTTTTGTACCACATGCCTCGGGACTTCATAAAAAAACTAAGATCGTTTTCAACATATGCCACTTGGTGCGGATCTATAGGAATCAACAGATGACGGCTGCAGTAATACCGAGTTGCAGGCATAGGTCTCTTCACTACCGAATGGTACAGATACTGTCGTCATAGGATCACAGATTAATGGACTGCCTCCGTAAAATCGACCGAGGTGCAGGCACTAGGTCTCTTTACTAACCGATGGTACAGAATACTGGCGTCATAGTATTCGAATCAGATGAGGGCTGCAGGAATACCGAGTTGCAGGTGCACAGGTCTCTGTCACTACCAGAATGTTACTATATACTCTTGTCATGGTGTCCTAACAATGTTTAAACGTGAATATAATTCTATCTAACTTGTACCTAAACAATTAAATAGGGTCACATAAAATATAAACAAAAGAATACATAATTGGAAAGTCATTTGTGTGTGTGCCTCAGTCATCAACACGATTTGAAAATCGTTAATGCACTTGGCGTGCAGGTTCGGTATGACCTCGCCGCCCCGCACCTTTTGACTACTACCTACTCGCACGCAGCAGAAAGCCTTACAGTCCGTCTGTTGTTCTTGTCCCAGGCGGACGTGTGTTGTTCCGCGCCCTTGCTCTGGTCTCATGGCCCTCCACAGTACACAGAGTTTAGCTTCTTGTGTGCTGCTGTATGTTTTGTTTTGTATAAAGTCTTTGCTGTATCCTCGTTCTCATTCATCATTCTGTTTTATGTTTGCCACTTTATGAGGTTGTATGTTCTGTCCTGACTGGAAGGTTTGTTGTCTTTTATTCTGTCCTGCTTGTTCAGGGAAGCGCTCCTCATCTCAGTGTCATCGTCGGTGTCAACGTGTTTTGGGTGGTCCGTGCGCTCTTCGCTCTGGTCTCGATTGGGCCACCAACATACACAGAGTTAGCTATCTGTTGCTGCTGTATTTATGTTGTATGTATGTCTTTCTGTGTCCTCGTTCTCATTCATCATGTCTGTTTAGTTCTGTCCTGACAGGGAAGGTTTTGTTTCGCTTTAATTCTGTCCTGCTTTTTTCAGGGAAGACCGCTCTTCATTCTCCAGTGATCAATTCCTAGCGTGCCTACAATCTACTATCTACCTGTGATCAGGTGAACAATGCGCCAATGTTACAGTTTGTTTGTAAATGACAGTAAGAAGATCCATAGATATGAAAAAATCTGCAAAAAATCTGGGTAGCGTCGCGATGAACCTCACACACTTTTAATATAGGCTCGCATCATTTTTATACATCTTGAAGACTCATGTGCAGTGTCCATAATGTTTATTTTGAATAATTTCCATGCACTGTCACGTGCAACATCGATATGACCTCGCCGCCCCGCACCTTTTGACTTGCCATCTACACAATCAACGGTACACATAGTGCCGCAGCAGTCTCGCAGCGGTCAGTTGTTCTTGTCGCAGGTGGACGTGTTTGGTCCTCCGCTCTTTTTTTCTTTCTTGTTTGGTCTCCACAGTACAAGGAGTTGGCTTCTGTTTCTACTACTGAATTGTTTTTTTGTTTTGTGTGCGTTACTGGTACGAGGATGTCTGTTTCTGTCGAGACTGGGTAAAGTTTTTTTTACTCACTTTTTCTGATATTGGCTTGTCCAGTCCGTGCTTGTTATCTCGGTGTGTGGGCCCCTTTTTTCCGTCTTTACAGCTTGTAAGGTTTATATTTTGTTCAGTGTGAGAGTGGCTCGTGTTACTGGTTGCGTGTTTTGTTTTCAACAAAGTTTTGGCCGATGTTCCTCTCATTATTCTGTTAAAAGGTTTGTTAACTTTGCAGAGGAGGTTTGGTCTGGTCTGTCCAGACTGAAAGGTTTAGTTCTCACTTTAGTCTGTCCTGGCCTTTGTCATCTCAGGTGTGTTGTTCATCCTGTCGTGTGTGCTACCGTCAGTGTGACAGCCTGATTGGTTGACGTTCAGAAAGTGGCTAGGTGTCTGTTCATGTGAGATTAGAGCTTTGTGACACGGTTTAGTGCTGCGCTTTTTTTCCGTTCTAGTTCCTCTCTTGATTCGACGCTCCACATCACATGGCCGTTCCTTTCTGTTTTCTGCTGATGTGTTCGTAGACGTCCTGTTTTTCTTTATGGCAATGTCTGTTTCTCTCGAGACTGAAAGGTTTGTTTGCTAGTAAAACGTGTTGCGATCTCCGGTTGTTTCTGTGTCTATTCCGCTCCAGCACAGCGTTCTCGTGGCAGTTCATGTTTGGTCGGTGTTTTGCTCTGTTTCAGTGCGAGATAAGAGCTTCACTACCACTATAGTGGTCTGGTTCTGTGCTGTTTTTTGTTGTTGTGTTTGGGTCGTGTATTAAAAACCTTAATTTTGGAGTTCCAATGTGCTTAATGTCACGATGTCACAACTATATGTCTGTAAACAGCCTCTTCGTGACAGCTGTGTTTTAACCACTGCGTGAATGTTACATGACTGCCTACAGCAAACCAAGGACATCGAGGGCTTGCATCATCGAGTCAAGTAGTTCAAAGCACCACAAGGAGGTGAACGGGAAGTTTAATGGATTTGATCAAATGGCCAGTACAGAATTGGATACGTACGAAACAGATCCACTATCTGTGTAGAAACACGTTGACTACCTCAAGCACAACTAACCCACTCTTTTGTTGCTGCCTGCATCTTGAACGTGCTTGATGCACATGCTGACGTTTTTCTGCTTTGTGAAACAGCTATGGCAGTTTTGCATCATGGTTTTATTATTAGATTATGGACATAGCAAACACTAATTCTATTCAAAGTAGAAGACGAATGTCCATTGGGGGGGGGGGGGGACCAGAACTTCGATCAAAAAGGCACTGGAACTGGGTGTGTATTCCACGTTGAGGTTGTTTTGCGCATTTCCTGTGATCCGAATGCTTTTATAACCTCATTACAATGCAACACTGTTTGCCGTGCAGCTCATCGACCAAGTCATTAAAGAAGGGAAACGGTAATGAATATTTTATTCATCAGTCAGTGGCCCCAACTAGTGTCGTGTCTGGCAGTGGCGGATTTTTCAACTTATCAGGTTGTTTTAGATAGCAAACTTAAAAAACTCCTCAAATCAAATAGTGCATAGGCCTTTTCCAGAGAAATGTGCCCACCTATTAAAAAAAACCCCTCAATCCAATAACTGCTATAAATTTTCTTCTGGCAAGACAATACCTTACTGATAATCGCCCTAATGTTTGCATTTGATATGGTTTATATTAGTTTTAACCACTTTTTATCCCCACTTGTTAATATTTAAAGATAACACCTAGTCTGTCGGTATTTCAGTAGGCTATGTATTGTAGTCCCTCCGCAAGCTTACCTTCACTGAGCATAGCATAGTTTTTTGTAGAACGCCACCTCCTTTCTGAGGTGGGCGTTATCCCCCTTAAGTATGGCTATCTTAGTCATAAGTTGCTCTTTCGATTTTTTGTAGTCGTAATCTCCCTTTTGGAGTCGTAATCTCCCTCGTCCCCAGACGATTCAGGAATATTGTACATCTAGAATAATAAAAATAACGAGCATTGTTAGTTACATCCGAAACAAATATTTAACATGAAATAAACAGAATTAAATAAAATTCCCTGACAACTGATACTACAGTAGATGTATGCCTTACTCAGGTTAACTGAGAAATGAGTCCTAGAATACAAAATAAGGTCTTGGGAAGGCAGAGATAGTAGACAGATACATTTTAATGTAGAATTTCAAGTGCTTACCTCAACACGGCGACGCTTAACTGAGGGGGACTGCGGTCGCTCAACTCCAGGGGACGGATCTAGTTTAACTGCAGGGGAGGGAGTAAAGGGATTCGGGATAGATGAGGAATGTGGAGGTGAGGACAGGGAGAGTTTTGATGGGGAGGAAGATGGGGGGGGGGGGGAGATTTTGGTGAGGGAGGGGACGATTTTGGTGAGGGGATGAAGGGTTTTGGTGGGGGGGAGGTTTCTACAACTTTCTCTATTTCTTGCAAGAGCTTCATCTTGCCACAGGATGATTTTCCCTTTCCCTTTTGAGTTGGTTTGCTCTGAAACCAAAAGTTGTTTTAGTCCTAGGCAGTGTTTATTTACTTTTGAAAGTTCCTTTCTTTTCCTTCCTAACTTTAGTAAATTTCTTGGTAGGCCAATATAGCTGCCCAAAGAAGTTCATTCAATGTCAGAAAGCGGCTTTAGACTCTCTTCCAACTACTTTTCTATGTCATATAATGTGCACTTTGTAAAACATTGTCAAGTTAATAATAATACCATAATAACAGTAATTATTTTTCCAAGATGGCGGTTCAAATTTTACTTTTTGTATTTTTTTTCAAACTCGGCAATGTGTTTTTAGTAAAATTACAAAGTTTCATTCATTTCCAACAAAAAATCAAATTTTAATTAAAATAGTCACAACCTTCTCCACCCTTACCCTCTGCAAGGGGTAGAAAAGTGACACCTAAAAAAATTATCAATCTAAAATCGTATTTTACTATTTGGAATATGCGGCGTTGCTCCATCACGAAAATCGAGCGGGAACCCTAAATCATACATTTGGGTAACCCACTATATTACAATAGCACAAGATCGGGTATGACTAATGACTAAGATAAATTAATGACTAGGTCTACTAATGTGGGCCTACCAGGCCTAAGCCTGTAGGATACGGTTTCTGGGTGTGAACTGCCTCGGCCACCACGGGCACACTGAGACCTTGACTGGCGTACAGTACCTTATGTTCACACCGAATCAACAAACTCTCCCAACGGTCTCCCTGGACGACCCTTGTTGGTCATAGTCACTCCTGACATCCACTTACCAACTAACTTGGCCTACAGTACACAAAACCTACAGCGAAAGGTGATCTTGTCCCCTCACAAATCACACAAAATGGTGGCCACCTTACAATAACACTTTATATTAATTCTAGAGATCTAGGCCTACAACAGGCTAGGTACCGGTAGTCGGCTATGGTAAACTTAATTCTAAACGTGTAAACTCGAACCACACCCCTTTACTCTGGGGCCTCGGACCTTAAGTCCAACATAAGGAAGGAAGGCTGCTTATGGCATACCTGATGAGTAAATGTTCAAGCGTTCTTCCAGCGTTGGCCTATAAGGCTGACCGGACCTTCAACGACTGGGTATATACAGATAAATGTTCAAGTAGGGTTCCTAAAGTGGTCAGGTTGCACACAAGTAAATTAACAATACCGCCATGTGATTAATCTTGTCGAAATCTCTTGGGCCACGCCCTGAGAATTCCAACCTTCAAAACGGGATGAACGCCACGAGGTAGAACTAAGCCTAGGACAACTAGGCCTACGCTTAGAGTAGACAGGAGCTGTAGGCCCTCAGAACGCCTACACTTCCACCAACGTACATGGCCTGGTGAGCCTAGGAGTAGACTCCGGCATGGCTAGGGATACTTCTTGCCCCGTACTAAAATCCACTGAATGGATAGCAAAATTCGGCTACTGCCCCACCACGGAGGATACTTATGTAGCAAAATGGATGCTCAACCGCATTTCCAGCAACAACATTCGGCTACTGCCCCGCCACGGGGGACACTTACTTAGCAAAATGGATGCCCAACGGCATTTCCAGCAACGCCCCTGGTCCAGGGACCCGCCAAAAAGTCACACGACCTCTCAGGCCGAACCTCAGCTTGACACCCCCCCACAGCTGTTCGCTTCTTCTCTCTCGCCAGCTCGTTCGACCCTCGATACCGCCGATCGATACAGTCGAACGCGCTAGTCGGTGGCGCGCTCTCGCAGGAGACGTGCGCATCAGGCGCCGCGCAGTTTGAAAATGTAGTAGCAAAAGCTTGCGAGTTGCCCAGTGAAAAACAAGTCGTCACATGCTTAACATAATATTTTCAAATTCTCACACAAATCTAAAGCCCAAAATAGATTTTGTCCAACGATTTGGCAAAAAGAAAAAAAAAACAGTTGAAAATCAACCCATAAAATTTAGTTCTTGGACAGCCCTGTACGCCGCATCCATCACTGGCCAACTGGCCAACAAGTGGATTTCTACTAACAAAAATTCATCCAAACATAATTTATTAGTTTAAGCCAAAGTGGGCAATTTGGGGCCATTTTGACTTTGATTTTGGAAAACTCACAATTGTTATTTCCGGGACATTATGAGAAAATAAAAATATGCTTATCATTCTATTTTCAAATACCTAAATGAATCTAAAGCCCAAAATAGATTTTGTCCAGCGATTTGGCGTAACAAAATGAAAACAGTTGAAAATCATCCCCAAAATTTACTTTTTGGACGGCCCTGTACGCCGCATGCACCAATGGCCAACTAGCCAACAAGTGAATTTCTACTAACAAATATTCACCCTAAGATAATGTATCAGTTTTAACCAAAACGGGCAATTTGGGGCCATTTTTACTTCGATTTTGGAAAACTCAAAAACGTTATTTCCGGTACATACAAGAAAATAAAAGTAAAGATAAAATTCTATTTTACATTCCTTACACGAATCAAAAGTCAAATATAGATATCGTTCAGCGGTTTGGCCTTAAAAAAATAAAAACTGTTACAAAAAACAGCACAATTGACCCTTTGATCCATCGGTATATACCTCCATATAATTAGGCCATATGTCGGCAAGATATTCCTTTAGTATAGAGTTGTGGATATTTGGAGAATAGTTGGCGTTTGCTAGCTTATCTACAGTGTAAAACTGTATGGATGGGTGGAGAAACAATGAGGTGTTTTGGAATTAAATGTGTGACGAGGTTCTTGGTATTTTTGTCTTAAATTGGGCTATTTCCCTGTATATATCGAGTAAACCGTATCTGGAGGCTGGACATGTGTCTATGTTGGTGTGTTTAATGGCACTTAATAATTGTAGTTTGGGAATAAGATTATTGGTTGTAATAGAGAGGCATTTTAAAACATACTTTTTGGCTAGTATTTCCCATCTATATCTTAGCGATTCCATGCAAGCTTCAGTTTGGAGAGCGGTTGTGTGGGAAGAGTTCATTGCCCCAAGGGAGATTCGTATAGCCTTAAATTGTATTCTTTACAATTTGATGAAATTGGTTTTGGTTGCAGAGAGAAGAACCTGACAGCCATATATTCCATTCTGGATCGAATAAGCGCTTTGTATATATAATAGTAATAATACATACGGATCTGCTCCCCACCACGTGGTTGCCAGGGCTTTTAATACATTGAGTGCCTTGGTGCAGCTGGCGGCTAAGGTTCTTATATGAGGGTTCCATGTGGATCTACAGTCAAAGGTTATTCAAAGGACTCTAAAGCTTGATTGGACAGCTAGTCTATTTTCCCCCAAATTGATGACTGTACTTGGTGGTATACGCCTCTAGGTGAAAACCACGAACTTACATTTGTCCAGCGATAGATTGAGGCCATGTGCATCTAACCATTTGATAAGTACTGTGTTTCTTGAGTGGTGGTGGTCTTTGTGGCACAGCCAGACTGTGGCGCCACTGTTGTTGTTGGCGTCGGCGTGTGACGCGTCGTCTTCCCCGGCCGTGTTGTCGGCTTGTGCGACAACGACGCTAACTTTTTCCACAGTATTGTTGTCATGGCCCACGCTTGTGCTTGTATTCTGTGCACCGTACCGCCTGAGAATGCCATGTGGCGTCAGGTGTGTCGACGGTGGCGGTGACTGTGTTTCGCCGGGCGTAGACGGCAGCGAGTCTCCATTTTCTGTCGACCCATACGACAGGTTGCAACACGTGGACGGCGGCGTCAACTCTATCCACGAGGGGCTTGATCTCATTCTCGCGTCTTGCTCGTCACGATAAGCCTTTATTTGGGAGGCACTTGGCGACAATTGCTTGGGTGCGTGGCCAATCTGCGCGTCCACAGGCACGTGCTGTGTTTCTTGAGTGGTGGTTGCGTCGCTCCAACCATCATAGCATATCTCACAGGGATGGACGGCTGGTTGGCCAACTCGACGCACGGCACGACGGCCGTCGACGATCCACGCGCTCGACCGCCGTGGCCACGTGACGTGTAGCCGAGTTTGCGGCGGCGTGGGGCTAGCGAGGGTGCATTTGTCAACGGGGCGCCAATCGGCGCGTGCCGGTGCTGCTGCGTTGCGGTTGCGTCACACAACGGCGACAGAGTGCCTGCCAAGGCGGTGGGCGGAACGTTTGCCAACCCTGCGGGCTGCACAACGATTGTCGACAGGCGATTTGTGCCGCCATCGGTGTGGTGGACACGCAGAGTGTGGCCGAGTATGTGACGTCTGTTAGTGTTTCCCTCACTGTTGCCTGGGCTCACTTACCGACAGCCTGTTAGGCGAGCACTGTGAAACCTTATACAGGCATGCAATCAATAAGTAACTATAGTTGCTTCTAAATGACCGCCTACAATGTGTACAAAAAGCAAGTATTTGGGCCATTAGATATTTACATTCTATTGTTAGGCTAATTGGTATTACAATACTACCACAGCAATTTAATCGACTTTGATAAAATTATTAGATTTTAACAAATAATTTTGCAATGGAACTTGATCGACTTGAAATACCACACATAACAAAAAACTTGTAAAACTACAGCCAAACCTTACACAATCAAAAGCAATGAGATATAAAAGAAATGCCAAGCTTATGTACCCTCCTACATTTTTGCAATCTTAATACATAAATTATTTTTGCCCCGTGACTGGATCCTTCCAAACCTTGGAAAAATAAGTTTGCACAAACCTATACATTTAAAACAATAGTTGCAAATAACATTTTGTCACGCTTTTCAAGGATGCAGTCACAGGGCAAAGTGAATTTCTCTATTAAGATTGCATAAACGTAGGACCTTGGCACTTCTTTTAGATTTTTGAGATTTTTGATTGGATAAAGCAATATCCAATCAAAAATCTGAAATGAATTAGTTTTGAGAATGAGGCATTATTGTTGACAAACCAACGCATGGTTTACACATTTATTATGTGCCTCGTTGCTAGGACGGCTCCAAAGTCACCGTTTACAAACTCCTAACACAAGAACTGATGGACTTAAGTCCAAATTAAAAGTTAAAAAACTTATGACTTTGGCGGGAATTGAACCCTGGACCTTCTGTATTGGAAGCAGATACGCTAACCACAAGACCAACGAGCCACACTATTACCCATAATACAAATTCCTGCACAGTGTGGAAGAAGATTAAGTCAATTTGCGGACGCCCAATGTCTTCTATTCCGGCCATCCTGAACAATGGTGCGCTTGTTACTTCACAGCATGACGTAGTGTCGGTGATTGCCAGTCACTTTGCTTCGGTGAGCAGCAACGCTCGCTATGATGCAGTTTTTCTTCAACGGAAACAAAGAAGCGAACAACAACGGCTAACATTTGCTTCCGACAATACTGAATGTTACAATCGGCCTTTCACGTTATGGGAATTGCGCACTGCCATCAACTCCTTAAGGAAAACGGCCGCGGGCGAAGACAAGCTCCACAATGAAATGTTCATCCACCTAACTGACCAATCTCTTGAGATTATTCTGCTTTTCCTAAATTCGTTGTGGTTATCAGACGGATTTCCTGACGCCTGGCGTAGGGCTATTTTAATTCCGCTTTTGAAACCAGGTAAAGACAAAACCTTACCCAGCTCTTATCGACCCATATTTCTAACTAGTTGCTTCTGCAAATTGTTTGAGAAGATGGTCAATAAGCGCCTGATGTGGCTATTGGAATCTCGTGGCTTGCTTACTAATGTTCAGTGTGGATTTCGACAGCGACGGAGTTCAATCGACCACCTCGTGCGTTTGGAAACCTTCATCCAAGAAGGTTATGTGGCTAAACGGCACGTAATTGGTGTACTCTTTGACATAGAGAAGGCATATGACACAACGTGGCGCTATGCCATATTACAACAACTTCACGAGTGGGATTTTAAAGGTCACTTACAGGTTCATACAGAACTTTCTTCATGATAGAACATTTAAAGTACGGATAAACAACATTTTATCAGACCCAAATGAACTGAAAACGGGAGTTCCTCAAGGATCTGTCCTTTCGGTTCCCCTGTTTGCAGTCGCAATAAACAGTGTCACCTCGTGCATACCTAAGTCCATCATGTCCGACTTATTCGTCGACGACTTGGGGATTTTCTTTAGGTCGGTCAACATTTCCGTTGCCAAACGACATCTGCAGATTGCATTGAACAACATTGGTGATTGGGCCCGAGCACGTGGCACAAAATTTTCTGCCGATAAAACACAATGCATTCACTTTTGTCGTATTCGGAATATTCACGTAGATCCACGTCTTACCCTAAACGGTGTGCAACTAGAATTTAAACCACACGTTCGCGTTCTTGGCTTGGAGTTTGATACTAAACTTTATTGGAGATACTACGTCACTGAATTGCGCCAACGATGTATGTTGAAATTAAATATCCTTAAAGTTCTTAGTAACACCTCATGGGGTGCGGACAGGACATGTCTTTTGCGAATATATGGTTCACTGGTTAGGTCCGTAATGGACTATGCCTGTTGGGTCTACTCGTCGGCCCGTGATTCCATCTTGAAACTTCTCGATACTGTCCACCACAGTGGTCTCCGGCTGGCGCTGGGTGCATTTCGGACGAGCCTTGTCCTAAGGCTCTATGCTGAGGCAGGAATGACCTCCCTCGCAGAAAGACGGAATTACTTGTTGGGCAGATACGTATTGAAGATCCGGTCAAAGCGTAACCACCCAACTTATGATGCTCTATTTGATGAGAGATTTGTCCGTCACTTCGATACCAAACCATTGGCGACCCTTCCAGTCGGATTACGTTGTAGATATCTTTTCAGAATTTTAAATTTTGATGTACCCAATCTATTGAGTTTCGTTTTGAGCCGAAACCTTCCATGGCTACTTCCGGAACCTGAAATTCGTTTCGACCTTTGCCGATATAATAAGTCCACAACATCAGATGTAATTTTCCAACGAAGTTTTCAAGCTATTTGTCACGAATACCGTACCTTTAAATTCATTTTCACTGATGGATCTAAAACTGGCTCGAAGGTTGGTTGCGCTTACTATTGTGGCGGCAGTAGTGTTAGTTTCAGACTTCATGACATGTGTTCTGTTTTTACTGCTGAAATGTATGCCATACGAGAAGCTTTGAAATATATTATGAAACAAAGATGTGGAAGCTTCATGGTATGTTCAGATAGTTTAAGTGCACTTCAGGCACTCCACGTCACGTCCTCTACCCACCATTTAGTAATTGACATTCAGTTCTTCATGGAGAAACTTCATGCGAGAGGCTACAAAATCATGTTCTGCTGGGTCCCTGGTCATGTAGGTATCTCTGGCAACGAGGAGGCTGACTTGGCAGCCAAGGCTGCAACGCAAAAAGCTTCTACTGATTTTGACTTCGTACCTGTTCCTGATGTCCACAGTGGGTTCAAGAACCATATGTTGAAATTAGGTCAGGATTGTTGGAATGCTTTGCAGAATAATAATCTGCGTCGTGTGCGAATGCGGATATTGTAATATTTGCGAAAATGAAATATCATCACGATGAACCTCACTACACATTTAAATCTCTAGCTCTCATGCAACTATTACACATGTCGGAGTTAATGTGCTACTAATATGCATACGATTCTGAATAATTTCAATGCATTCAACGTGCAACATCGATATGACCTCGCCGCCCCGCACCTTTTGACTGCATCTACACGGGCTACAGTAAGCGCAGCAGCTGCCTAGCCTCGCAGTCTGTCTGTTGTTCTTGACGCAGGCGGACGTGTTTTGCCTTCGCTCTTCGTTGTGTTCTTGTTCGGCCTACACAGTACGTGGCGTTGGCTTCTGTTTCTGCTGAATGTGTTCAGTTTAATGTCTGTTCTGTCCAGACTGATAGGTTTTCTTTACAGTATACTCTGTCTTGCTACTCAGTTAAGCGTTCGTTATCTCAGTGGTGTGCTCCGTCTGTTCTGTCCGCACAGGTTGTACACTTCATGTTTGATCAGTGTTAGATTCTGTTCAGTGCAAGATAAGAGCCTTGACATACAACGTGGTTGCCCAGTTTCTGTGCTGGTTTTTTGTTTTATCAAGTTGTATATTTAACACACATAACAAAAACTTGTAGAAATACAGCCAAACCTTACACACTCAAAAGGAATGAGATCTAAAAAAAGGGCCAAGCTCATCTACCCTTCCACATTTGCGCATTCTTAATTCATAAACGTACAGTGTCCCATAACAGCATCCTCGAAAAGCTTGGCAAAATAGAATTTGCGATTATTAATTTAACGTAGTAGTTTATCCAAGTTCTTTTTTTGTAATTAATTTAAACGTAAACATGCAAATTCTATTTTGCCAAGCTTTTCGAGGATGCTGTTATGGGACACTGTACGTTTATGAATTAAGAATGCGCAAATGTGGAAGGGTAGATGAGCTTGGCCCTTTTTTTAGATCTCATTCCTTTTGAGTGTGTAAGGTTTGGCTGTATTTCTACAAGTTTTTGTTATGTGTGTGATCTTATTACTTTTTCAAGTTCCATTACAAAATTATTTGTTAAAATATAATATTTTTATCAAAGTTGATTTAATTTTATGGTATTAGCAATAACAATAGGATGTAAAATATCTAGGCCCGGATTCATGTACATCCTGGGTATAGGTGGTATAACCATGGTATAACGACGGTATAAGGACTGGTTAATTCTAGGCAACTCACATCCTATTAAAACTTTCCCATGTAACAACAAACGCACAACTAATGTAATTTTACACCTATTTCACTGCACCCACACGAGGGAAGCGATATATCTAGACGGCCTTGACCCACAGCCATGTAAATCATCAGATAATCAGAAGAATATTGAAAATTTTCACCATCTTTTGTTTTACATTTTTATTAAAAGTGACAGGAGATTGCGTGAGTATAAAAGTAAAGAAAAAGCTTATTATTGCCGTAAATTTTGGAATAGCCTAGGACTATCATACCATTGTTTATCTGCATTAGGCTTGTAGTAATCAAAACTAGTTATTTGTGCGGGAAGTGTCAAAACAAGGTTGTGCTGGCCTAGGGTTGGCTAAGAAAGGCCTAGGGCTTGTCAAACATGTAGTGTAAGTATTTATTTATCTAGTCCTATAGCCTAATGGAACTTTAGACCTACACTGTTGTATTATAAATAATTTTCTACATCTGGGCCTAGGCCAGGGACGGTTTCTGATTTGTTTTATGAGAGTATAATGACACCTTTTCTCGTTCCACACAAAGAAGAAAAATTTTAAATGTCCGCCATTTGTTTACGTATCGCACTTTCCCGCCTAACTCTGCTTATACCGTCAACAAGTGTCAAGTAACTATGGTTACTTGTTGATTATATGCCAAGTGTTTAAGGCTTATTTTAAAACCTTTATTTGGAAGCCTTCCAACAAACTTTTTCAACTTTTTTTTTCAAAAGAGACTATAATACTATAACCTTAATGTCCATGTAAAATATGAACATTGTAGTCCCACCCGTCTGGTCAGAATCGCGGGCCGACGTATTAGATGTAAGTAGCAGTAGTAGCAGTAGTAGTAGCTAACATCCTTAAAGTGATTTTGAGCATGTTTCAAGCCATTTTTTCACCAAGAAGGAATGGTCGTACCCCAATAAAATTTGGCATGTGTTGTCAGGTACCTAAATCCCCTCGATTGTGATAGTTTTCAAGTTCACATCACGTTACATGACGGCTGGGTAACACCTCGAAATCACCCCAACTCTGCTTGGTGTATAAGGTGCTTGAGTGTGTAGCGCACCGCGGCTTGGCTGCGGCGCCCTAACGGGCACCTAGATTTATATAATTTTTTAAATAGCTAAATAAGATTATCCCATCTCTGTTGTTTCATTTGTTTACTTCTTTATTAATTTATTTTATTTTATGTTTTTTTTATAGTCCTACTACCTACCTACCCACTTCTCGGCCACATACAACTTTAATCAATCTAATTAAATCTACGAAAGCTGTATTAGAAATAGAATAACGTAATATAAAGATCAAAATTACGTACTAAAATATGGCCCTTTAAGAGATTATTATCGACCCGTAAGGGTATGGATGGCGGTGGATGATTTGAGGGAGATTTGATTTGGATATAACATTCCTCCCTTCTTTGATGAATACAATGAATAGTCTATGATACTCTGATAGTGAACATGGTCTAGGTGATAAAATAGGCTAATTAAATTTAGTATGGAGAGTTGGAGATACTCTCATTGTGAAAGAGCCTATAGTACATCATGTACTGTTAAAACTTTCAAATTCTTTACACACAAAACTACACTACTAATTATTTGAAAAGTTAAGATCTAACAGACTACATAACTAACTTTAACTAACCATTAATATTTTTTAATGACTTGCTAACCTTATATTAAAAGTTTCCACTAGTTAGTAGAGTGCCTATCTTTGTGATGGCCTATGGAGTAACTAATTTTAAACGTAATTCAAGTTTCCACTCGATAGCAAAGTGATGGTCTGCCGGATGGAGTTTTAGAAGAGGCCAATTCATTTGGTATAGCTTCATTTTTTATTTTATTTTGTAAAGCTGACCCCTTGCACAGCGTGTTCAGGGTATTTTACATGTCTGTAACTTAAAATTAAATTTAAAATTTACATTTGCATTCATATTACACACATAATAATTGATTCAGTCCACAAATACACATTTTCATATCACTATGCACTTAACTTAAAATCATCAATCACAGGTAGATAGTAGATACACAAAACTCTGCATGGTAACTGCAATTCACTATCCTACATGGTAAAACCAGTTGTCTGATAAATTGTAAATTATACATCTAAAATAAATATCCTACCTATCATCATCATCACTACTTCTACTACTATCATTTTACCATTTTCTAGTGAACCTGATTTATGCTACTATGCCTCACTAGTATCTTTAACTGTTTCCCCCTTTTGAAAATCAGAAATTGAGTAGAAAGCATTTTTCTTCAGGTACTTTTGAGTTATTTGGAAGAATTTGTCTACGTTTTCTTTTTCTGCTCGAATATTCTCATGTTATTTATCTCCAAAGCCTGAAGTAGGCTTATCAAATAATGTCTTTGAGATGATGTAGTCAGGTGGACTTGCTGTTGGACCTCCTTGGCTTGGCGGTGCTGTTCCTGGGACAGAACATATTATTTTTAAACGTTTAGGAAACAGTGGTAATAAACTTTTTAACTACTAGATCCACAAATAAATGACATCGTGCTAAGCAATGGGGCACTCTTGAAACTGTTAATGAATGCAATTTTCTGGGCGTGTGGTTTGATAAAATTCTTAATTGATTGATTGAGGTCTTTATTTGAAGGCGGAATTAAGGATAGTGAATCGCCATCCGTTAGGCCGTATG
>JAMZAV010007220.1:0-33354 GCA_024449915.1 Sweltsa coloradensis | reverse complement strand
TTTTTATTATTATATATTTATTATATTAAATTATCATAATAAAACTAAAGAAGTATATCACAATTAAAAGTGCCATAAGAAGCGAGCGATACTGTATGTGTGTGTTTACTATGAGTTGTGAACATTCTTGACGGTTTGAATTTGATTTAGTATTTATCGTACCCTGTTAGCCTATATTTAGTATACAGCCTATAATTACCAATGATTTATTATGATATTACAATTAGAGAATTGTTTTATGGATACAAATGCCATCCTCGGTGTCTCATGGGTGCATGGGGCGCAGGTCTGAATATAGTTATATTATTCTGGTAGACATGGTCTCGAATCCCGCATATTGTAGAGCGATTTTATCATTTTGGTGCACCCCCATGCTTTTGATTATCATCAATTAACAACATTTTGGGAGAGCAACGACAATGTACCTGTGATTGTACATATTTATAAGTGACAAACACGGAATGACATGTGTTCTTCAGGTAAGCACAAAGCGCGCTCCTCCGACTATCACTGATCGGACAGTTGCATTTTTCGCCACCAGGTAGCAACCCCTTTGCTTGGAAACGCGTATAGGCTACCATATCTAGTTAGTTTCGTGTTTGCTCACTAGATGGAAGCAATGCACGGTTATGGAAATGCATGGTGCCAACTTAAAATGACTGTGTTTTGCCCAAAAATTATTGATTGAACATTCCCCACGGGAACAAAAACTTTGGTTCTCCATAGTATTGGTCGGTAAGGTCGGACACTGATCATTCGTTTTTCAACTAAATACCAACGTTGGCCAAACGTTGGTTGGATGAGCGTAGCGAGCGAAGTGAAGATTCCATTTCACTACACTGGAGAAAAAGTCCGGAATGTTTTTTTTTCTTTCTTCCTTTCTTTCTTTCTTTCTTTCTTTCTTTCTTTTTTTCTGTATTTTTGTGTGTTTGTTAACACGATTCCGGCTAAACCGATACTCCAATTGAGATGAAATTTTCTGGAGGCCTTCGAAATCTCTAAACTTAGAACTGCCACGTTTTTGAGCGTAATCAAAAAATTATTTCTCATGAATATCGTAATTTTACGATTTTTTACGATTTTTAGTGCGATATTTTCGTGACATTTGGGCCGATTCTGACCAAACGGGTGGGGCTACTACGTTCATTTTTTGCATGGACATTAAGGTTATGGTGATGTATAGCTTTTTGAAAGAAAAAAAATGAAAAAATGAGCCAAAATCCATAGAATAATGGTTTGAATAAGTGTTTTTTTAGGTTTATAATAACAATTAACATGTAACAATACTAGGAAACGCTTAAGTCCCGCCGCGTTGTTGGATGAGCGTAATTGGTGCATTGAGCTGCCATGTGTTACGTGGATTTTCTGTTGTTCTGTGAAAAAATTATTACTAAGTCGAAGATTTTTTTTAATTAAATTAAATAAAATAAAAAATTAACTTAATTTTTTAATAAATCGTAATTAAAAAAAAATTAAAAATCGTAAAATTGCAATTTTCATAAGAAATAATTATTCGATCGCGCCCAAATTTAACACGAGTATATTAATTCATGAAATTAAGGTTCTGTGAAAAAATCATCACAATAGGTTAAAGCATGTAGGTGTGTATAAGTCAAAGAATTGTTTTAAAAAAGAAAAAAAAAGTTAAATTTTGATTTTCATGAGAAATAATTTTTCGATTGCGCTCAAATTTCACAAGAATATCTAAATTCATAAAATAAAGGTTCTGTGCAAAAATCATTAAAATCGGATAAATCATGTAGGTGTTATAAGTCGAAGAAATTTTTAAAAAATCGCAAAATATAGTAAAATTGCGTTTTTTATAAGAAAAAATTTCCCGATTGCGCTCAAAAACGTGGCAGTTCTAAGTTCAGAGATTTTGAAGGCCTCCATAAAATTTCATCGCAATCGGAGTATCGGTTTAGCCGGAATCGTGTAACAACACACCAAAATACAAAAAAGAAAAAAAAAACATTCCGGATTTTTTTCTCCAGTGTAGTGAAATGGAATCTTCGCTTCGCTCGCTACGCTCATCCAATAAACTTGACAACAATCACCTACAATGCATTCAAAAAGCACTTGCAAAGGAAAAGTGGTCCTACGCAAACTAAAAACTTACAAAAAAGGTTTTACAAAAACGCTCATCCATCAACGCGGCGGGACTTAAGCGTTTTCCTAGTTATATATATATATATATATGTATATATATTATTATTATTATTATTATTACTTTATTGACAATATTCAGATACAGCAAGTACATATGAATATTGAAGGAGGTAGACAACAGAGCAAGCTGCTATATAGCAAGCTAATATATATATATATATTAGTACTTTAGACAGAAATTAAAAAAGTGACTACACCGGGGTTTGAACCCGGGACCTTAGCTTACCGGGCTATGCTCTTACCAACTGAGCTATGCGGCCACCAATTTAAAACTGTCTCATTTTTGGTCTGTTTTGTACATTGTTAATAACGTGTGTAGAGCAGATTGCACTGCTAATTAGACTGCACATGAAATTAACTTGGAGGAATACAAACCATCTCTGTAACCCTAGAGTTGGGAAATATGATGTTTAAACTTGGCTTTATAGTAGGCGACCCGGTGTAGTCACTTTTTTAATTTCTGTCTAAAGTACTAACATAACAGCGTCATAGTCTCCTACTATAAAGCCAACTTTAAACATCATATTTCCCAACTCTAGGGTTACAGAGATGGTTTGTATTCCTCCAAGTTAATTTCATGTGCAGTCTAATAGGCAGTGCAATCTGCTCTACACACGTTATTAACAATGTACAAAACAGACCAAAAATTAGACAGTTTTAAATTGGTGGCCGCATAGCTCAGTTGGTAAGAGCATAGCCCGGTAAGCTGAGGTCCCGGGTTCAAACCCCGGTGAAGTCACTTTTTTAATTTCTGTCTAAAGTACTAACATAACAGCATCATAGTCGCCTACTATAAAGCCAACTTTAAACATCATATTTCCCAACTCTAGGGTTACAGAGATGGTTTGTATTCCTCGAAGTTAATTTCATGTGCAGTCTAATAGGCAGTGCAATCTGCTCTACACACGTTATTAACAATGTACAAAACAGACCAAAAATTAGACAGTTTTAAATTGGTGGCCGCATAGCTCAGTTGGTAAGAGCATAGCCCGGTAAGCTAAGGTCCCGGGTTCAAACCCCGGTGTAGTCACTTTTTTAATTTCTGTCTAAAGTACTAACATAACAGCGTCATAGTCGCCTACTATAAAGCCAACTTTAAACATTATATATATATATATAATGGATTGTTGTAGTTTTTCGCGGCCCGTCATAGGATAAAAACAAGGATCTTGGGTGAAACCGCGTCGAAAATAAGATGAACCAGGGCAGAACCTGTGACTCCAACCTCCGTAGAGTCACAGTCAACCTTGAAAATGTCTGACGTAGTACAGACGAAACGTCGGTGGACGCCAGGTTCTGCCCTGGTTCATCTTATTTTCGACGCGGTTTCACCCAGATCCTTGTTTTTATCATATATATATATCACATATATATATCCGCATAGGTAAAACATAAAAAAACAATAGAAGGGAAGACAAGGATGCCATCAAAATTAAAAGATCATTTCGACGTGTGCAAGGAAAACATCATTGGAGGGGGTTTAAATAATCTTAAAAGAAGAGAATGCCGACATTAGAAAGAGAAAAGAAGCTGCGGTCATGTCATGCATTGAAAATGTAATCAGCCAGGCAAAAAAAATTCAGCCCCATATGGCGCAATCTAGTCAGGGAAGAAGTCACTAGGGCACAACAACATGGGTGGAAGCCTCCGGGAAACACAGTGAGATTGCCAGTGTGTGTCAGTGTCTGACGATGGAGACGGACGTCTCCGAAAATTTACACAAGTAAGTGTAAAAAATATAGACCTCGGTTAGTAGTTTAATACACTCGTTAAATAATATATATATTTATATATATAACCCCGGTGTAGTCACTTTTTTAATTTCTCTATATATTATATATATATATATATATAATATATATATTGTATATATAATATATTATATAATATTATATATATATGTTTAAACTTGGCTTTATAGTAGGCGACTATGATGCTGTTATGTTAGTACTTTAGACAAAAATTAAAAAAGTGACTACACCGGGGTTTGAACCCGGGACCTTAGCTTACCGGGCTATGCTCTTACCAACTGAGCTATGCGGCCACCAATTTAAAACTGTCAAATTTTTGGTCTGTTTTGTACATTGTTAATAACGTGTGTAGAGCAGATTGCACTGCCTATTAGACTACACATGAAATTAACTTGGAAAATACAACCATCTCTTTAACCCTAGAGTTGGGAAATATGATTTTTTAAGCTTGGCTTTATAGTAGGCGACTATGACGCTGTTATGTTAGTACTTTAGACACACGTTATTAACAATGTACAAAACAGACCAAAAAATTAGACAGTTTTAAATTGGTGGCCGCATAGCTCAGTTGGTAAGAGCATAGCCCGGTAAGCTAAAGTCGGGGGTTCAAACCCCGGTGTAGTCATTTTTTTTAATTTCTGTCTAAAGTACTAACATATATATATATATATTCTGATGATTTTCTGCTGAAGTTATGAATTTTTTTTTAATTTCAAGATGTTATATTTTAAGTTAACATGTTAGGAAAGCAATAGACTGCATTCCAACCCTAACAGTTTAAGCTACATTTTATAAATTGCTCCTAACTTTAACTCAAATTATCTCGGAAGAGAATTGTGTGGGTTGGTCCACTTTGCTTCTGAGCCCCTCAAATTATTTCTTATTATAATCGCAAATTTTACGATTTTTTTCGATTTTTTAAACAATTCTTCGACTTAAACACCTACATGTTTTATCTGATTGTAATGATTTTTTTCACAAAACCTTAATTTTGTGAATTAATATATTTGTGTGAAATTTGAGCGCAATCGAATAATTATTTCTCTTAAAAATTGCAATTTTATGATTTTGCTATGATGCTGCGATAATGCAAAGGCTTTACAAAAAAAATTAAGTGAAGGTGTTTTAGATTAAAAAACATACATCTAAACATTCCAGACGGATTTTATAATTTTCTTTTTGTTTGATAAATATGATTTTTTTCCTTTGCATTGTTGGAAAATGTATGTTTTTTGTTAAAAATCTATATTTCCCATATTTAATTAAAAAACTATAAATCTCATCAAAAAATTGTCCAGTGAATTTGTCAGAATAATACTTGTGAGCACATTAAAAAAGAATTTATTCTTTTATCTTAAAAACTGTAGAAGAAGTAGGAAAAAATGTTAGCAAATGTGCTAGAATAAAAGTTTTGAGATAATAGCTTTTTAAATTTTTATTTTGTTGTTTTTGAAAATTTGAGTGTAACAAGCCTAACGGTTCAGTTTATTTTTTTTACATGAATTCACGGGCCTTTTATAACCCGTTATTCTTGGCTTTTTTAAAAAATTGACTAAATTGCTATGAATAACACTCTATACACTACACAGCCCTAGATTAGGCCTAATATCAGTACCGGTAAGCCATTTTCCCATGCAAAATAGCATGCAGCGCTCAAGAAAAAATTCTTTTAAATGCTTTTAGCATTATATCAACATAAAATAAATTTATGTAGTCAATAAATAAAAAAGAAACCCTTTAAAAAAACAATTAAAACAATAATAATACAAAGTTGCGGGTTTTTTTTCATACATTTTCAGTGAAACAACCCCTTAATTTAAAACAATTACGCTCATTAACAACGCGCCTGAAAAAGCGTTTGCGAAGCTTCCAGTAACATCAACACGGAGGTTATAATTCGAGATCAAGCAATGAAGTCGGGCTGGTGCTGGGTCACAAGTTGTGGACATATCCACGCTTTTTTGAAAAGAGGACCGGTGTTCAAGGCTTTGAAATGTTCATTTTTGGGCGAATGTTTCGCTGAACCAATTAGGACACGGAAAGAGGGATTTTACCATTGCGACGTCTGAACCAAGATGACGATGCAATGCCCAAACCCTCTTTTCAGCATTAAAATGTGAAGAACCCTGAGGGTTAGGCAAACCCTTTCGACCTCCCTCACCAGCGGGCTAGTACCTCCCTTTCGCCCGGGGGTAACGCGCTACATTCAGGGTTTGGGAACGCTAATAAACGGCGTTCGTTGTTATGCTATACGAAAACGACAAAAACTAAACATCTTGAAGGTTAGGTGATTGTGTACTTTGTAATGATCATCTACCGTTTAAATTACTCCTCATGATATTTAGTTTACAAAACAAGTACAAAAAGCTACACCCCAAAACTATTTATTAGGACTGGGGATACAGACAGAACACTTGGAATAGTTCTGTATTTTTGTGGTACTATAAAATTAATTTACTTTTAAAGATAAGTATTTGAATAGGGTCCAAGAAAATAGCGCCGTTTAGACCCACTATAGTGCCTTTTTGGGGTACAAGCGTAAAAAATGTTGAGAAGGTACTTTATAAGGCCTACTTATCAAAAACTGATATGGATCCGCTGACGATTTTAGTCTATTTTCTCGCTGGGAGGTAAAAAGTTAAAATCTCTATAAAAATTAGTTAATAGTGTAAAACTAATATTTTTTTAAATCTGGCTGCTCCTCATTATTAGCAAGTTATACATTTTATTCACAAAATACTTAAAAATTTTTGAAAATAAAGTAAATTGAAGTCAGTGATTGTAAAATAGGCCTAGGTCAAATCGCATTTTCGTCAAATATCTCCAAAATTTTGATAAAATATAATTATTCCAATCAGAAATTTCATATAATACTAATGGCTGGTGGTAGCTATATTATCTGTAAAAAATTCTTTAAAAAGTAAAAAAAATGTATACTTTTTTAATGTCAAAATACAAAATAATTGTTTGATAAATGCAAAAAAGTAAACTTTTTATTTATTAACCCCACAGGCAACGTTTTGGTTTGAACTTGGTTTCACTGGAATTCAAAACACTAAAAATAATGAAAATTTTCAATTTAAAATCTAGATTTAATTTTATAAAATATCACATAATTTTTGTACAAATCAGTTTCTCATGATATATGATACACACCGAAATTAATCAAAATTTTTCATAGTGTTATGGGAAAACTATGAATATGGATATAATTTAAATTAATTTAATAAAAGGTCCCCCACAAAAGCGGTCCTGTTGTTGGCTTCGATCTACGATGTTCGGAATTTAAAATAATCTTCAATACAAATTTGGTCCCAGTGGAGACTAGCATGATTGCACCTTCTTTTTTAAATGTATGGGGTTGGTTGGTGATTTGAACAAGTTACACGCAAGCATGGAGGATGAGAGCTCCACGTAAACTTTTTTCTACGCCGATAGTTTCCCAGCTCAAAATGGTCAAATTCATGTTGTTGTGTACTTTTTTGGACCTGATGTACTGCTGTGATCATTCATGTGGATACTTGAAGAGCATGGGCCCAAATAAATTTAAATGTCCTGTTCGTTGAGACTAGGACATTGTCTTTTTACCTCTTTTGTGCGTACAAAAGTTCAATATACACTATAGTGTTGCTTTTTATAACCACAATTTATTACGTGTGATAGACTACAAGCATCTATTTTAAATTACTTGTGGGAAACCTGCTCAGGGTGCAGTTTGCGAGTGAAAAAAAATTAATTCTTTTTTAAACATTCCGAATCCAACATTCGCATACATACATTCATCTCAGTTCCTGTTTTACAATGCAATTCTGAAATGGAGTGTTGTATACTCACGAGCCACAAGTATACTTATTTAGATTCCGTGATGTCTTCTAGTGATGTATGAAACAGTATGTTGTATCTCGATTTGTTTGGTCAGGAAACACTCCCTTAGGTGTAATTGTTATTAATTTTTCTACAATTCAGAAATTAAAAAAGTCCGCCCCCACCGGGAATCGAACCACGGATCTCCGCATTCCAGACAGGCGTTTTTAAAAACCCCTAGACCATCAGGACGAGTGTACATTTTATTCTCTGACAAATTTTATTTTCAAATTTTTTAGTCTGACAAAGTGTTGTGTTTTCTCCTATAAAGTAAAATAATCCTCTGAGGGTCTGATACATTCCAGCTAGGACCCAGCAAAATTGTCGAGGTCAAACTTTAATGATTTGGAATATTGAGTTTTTATGCTTGTGGAAGAAAAGGTTAAACAAGTAGGTCGCAGATTTCCATTTAGTTCGATGTTTTCCCAATTAAAAGAAACATCAATCGATCCAATGAATTCATTTTCCTTGTCTCTCACCCCACTCCTCAAGCAAGGAAAAGGAAGGGGTGCTAGTGTATTTGAAGACCGATGGCAAACGCCCGGTCAAAGAGTTCGAATCCCACCAACAGCAATCCTGACTGAAACTTGCCGGGGTTTTCTTCACTCGTTAAAGTGAATGCTGAAATTGGGTCCTCTAAACTGACCTCGTAAATTCAATCCTGATTCTCCAGGATCCTAATAACCTTGTTATAGTCACCTGAAGAGGGTCACACACACAGCGGTAATTCTAATGTGTACCCTACTGATTGATTGATTGGATATTGCTTAACATCTCATATTTATGCAACTTGGCTAATCGAGACGAAGGGAGGGAAGTAAGGGATGACGGGGGGACAAGGGGTGGACAGGCCTGTGCTGGTCAGAAACCCGCCACAAGCGTATGGGGAGGGCAGGGGTTCCCCCACGTCGTGGTCGTCTCCATCTGTGTCATCATCCGTCCGTGTTGTCATTGTCGTCGCCGTCGGGGAGGTAGTCAAAGGGAAGGGGAAAGTTCCCCAATGACGACTCAGAGCTCGCCATTAGTTTCAGGGTGATAAACTCCCCTAATCACGGGCCAAACCACTACCCTCTGAGGGAATCCTACAACAAAATAGTGTTTTCCAAAAAAAAAAAAAAAACATTTGAACTTTTTCTAGGTGTAACCATACAAAAAGTGGTTTTCCAAAAACATCTTAACTTTAATAGGTGTTTGGGTCCAGGACTATGTTCAAAAAGAAAGTTTTTTGAGGTTTCGGACGGAAATTTTTACTGGGAGCATTATAAAACACAAAGTTAACCTTTTACATTTTTAAACTGGGATAGTAAGGACAAAAATATAAGTTATGACCATGCCATAGAACGTTCTACATTCAGACGAATATTTCTTTTCACCTTGACACACAACGTAATATAGAAACAACAATATAGAACAGCTCCCCAGCCCCTCTCTCTCTCTCTTTGCGCACGGTACAGCGAAAATATCTAATTCTCTGGTCGCCCATTTACATTTAAATTATTAGGAATGCCATTTCCCATGCCTATTATTTTCGATTCCTTGACTCCCAAGTTATTTATGTATAATGAGAATGGCCGTATGAAATAATGTATTGTTTTAAGCTATCGGTATCTATAAAGCGTTCACATAGTTACTTATTCCCTCGATAAATTCCCCCCCCCACCCCCTAACCCCACTTATACTTTTCTCATGAATGGGATTTTATAGTAATAATGACTTTGTATTTCAATTTATATTTTGAATATGTTTTATATCGTTTGTGTTAGTTATATTTACGATACTTTCGTGTCTAGACATTATGTTAATTTATTTTAGAAATAATTTTTTTACGGTTTTTAAAGGGGTATTTAAAACCCCTAAACTCAAAAAATATTTTTCATTCAGGCTAACTAGTAATGAATTTAGTTATTAACAAAAAAAATTATTGGGGTCACCATGACCTCCCAAAAAATTGGCAATCATGACATTTTTCGAGCTAAGTCCCCCTCGGCCCAAAAATCACCAACAGAAATAGCATGGGGACGATCTTTATGCCCTGTGACCTTGGAGAATTTTGATCCAAAAAAATATTGGCCATTATTGACGTACTCTACAGCCTTTTCTGTAAATTCTCTATATTTTGTTTTGTAATTTGGTCAAGTAGGAGAGAGGTATAGGACCCTGCGTTTTAGGCCAAAATTTCTGTTCGCTTGGCCGACTGACACCACAGTTGTCTAAAATTTTAAACATATGTCACGTATGTGAGAATATAGGGCTGCTGAGTAACCTTGTTTTAAATTTTGTTTAAAAATAAGTTATAAGAAATAAAGATTAGTTTTTCATCACGAGATTTTGATTTGTGTCTAAAATCGTTCTCTAAAATTGACTTTATTCGTGATTTTTTTTTTCTGCTCTGATTAAGCAATTTTGAAATATATATGACCACAGGGCCGTCCATGTATGCTTCATGACAACTTTGCAAAAGTTTTATATACGCTCGCACTGCATCTTGCCCGAGCGAATAGCTTATTTGCTGAACTGCCAAATGTGTCCCATCTCCCTCTTAATTTTGCGTGTTTGAGGGTATAATTTGGGCACAAGTTTTTAGACACGGATGTTATAAAGGGTCATTTTAGATTTGATACTATAGTTTGCATCAACGGGTACTATGCATACAAAGGGTCGTATGTAGAACCAAAAAAAAGGCATGGTTAAAGCCAATTGAGAAATTTCCAAACACCAATTTTCGCAATTTCCTCTGGGTAAACCAAATTTAGAAAATTCGTGTTTAAATCACTATTTTACAAGATATAATTTTTTGCAACTGTCATTTAGTGTAGGTATTGGGTTATGGATCTCACTTCTGGTTTCGAGACCCATAGGGCATAACTTTTACGTCAACTTATAACTAAATTAAGCTAGGTTTCAAGTAATTTTGTAGCTTCTCCTGAAAATTATTTCTATACATATTTTATAACAAGAGACAACAACTTCGAATGCTGTCCGGAGGTCCCTAACTCCCTTCAGACCTTCGTCAGGGTTCCTCCGACAACATTCCTAAACATCTTGAGAGGATGCTCAAATGGACACCCCAGTCACGTTCGGTTCGGCACACCTGTGGAATGTTTCACAGACTTAAAATCACAGGAAATAAAAGAGTATCTTTGTAGACGTCGCGCCAAGCGTGCGCTTTGAAGCTGCTACGCGGAGGGCGTGGAAAACCTCGTACTCGGAATACCTCGTAGTTGGAAAACCTCGTTGACGCGACAATCGAACGAATCGGTCCGTGTACGGCCGCGATTCGGTAGGTTTGCGGGTCACGTTTTGTCGTTTATCCAAAAGAAACCGAGTCTGACAAATTTGTTTTCCGGGACACTTTTTTCGGTACGCGCC
The DNA here is from genome assembly GCA_024449915.1 of Sweltsa coloradensis. Classification (NCBI taxonomy): domain Eukaryota; kingdom Metazoa; phylum Arthropoda; class Insecta; order Plecoptera; family Chloroperlidae; genus Sweltsa; species Sweltsa coloradensis. Next base: position 22,201 of record JAMZAV010007220.1, on the reverse strand, counting down.
GGCCGGATGCTGGTCCGCCGCCTCTAAGTAACGGTGAAAAATGATTTTCGAAATCGATGAACAGTTTACGTCTTTGTGTAAAATGTGTGAGAATTTTTCCTGGGACAATTGGTTCTGGGACTCTGATGGTGAAAGACGCCACTTCATACTCCCTATGTATGCAATGCCTGCTATCGTAACATACAGTTCCTGCGCCCCCGTCATGGAGCCACATTACGTCAATCCGGAAGGAAAAAGAGGAAGAGGAGGGTCGGAACGTCCTGACCTTGACCAGAATGTGATGCTCGCAGATCAAAGACCGTCAGACTCGGCCAAGCCAGGCCAAGCTATGCAACGATCCCAGTAACATCTGGTGTGTCTCGCCCGTCCGACGGTCGTTAATCTCCTAGCCGTTGCCCTGATTTATTTGAAAATTCAAGGTTCTGTTGTATTACCAGTTAGGTTTACATTTCCTTCTGATGAGGTAAAAACGCAAACCGAGACAGTTTTTCAGTTTTTCTTTTCATTCTCGCTATGGTAATTAACAGTATAAATCGAGGCGACAAATGCATGCGCAAGGAAGAATCAAAAGTTCAATTTGCTGACTCTCCTTGTTTTTCCGGACAACTTTTTCGGGGACGTCGCCGATCCTACCCCGCCAGACCCCGAAGTGCTGCGGGTAAAAGAAGGTGTATAAAAAAATGTGATTACCTTTTATTTACAATTAAAATAACTCTGTTAGTTTATACACACCCTGCTGCGTTCCGACCAATATCGGTTTCTCATAAGACCCCAAGATGTGCCCTATCGCTACAAAAAATTTGCAGGCTATTAAAAGGAAACAGTGTTTTTTGATTTTTTCAAAATAGACGCAACAATTTAAAAATAAAATAATGATACTATAAGGGCCCGTAATCCCTCTGACGCCATTGGTATCGCCCAAAATGAAATGGCATAAAGATATTGATCAAATGTATTAATTTCCATTTCTAAATTTCCGCAGCCCCCCCCCCCCCCCCCTCCCTCCAATCAAACTCTCGAAAATCGGATGTCTTGGACGCGGCCCTGTGCTAATTGGAAAGAGCAAAACCTGTGAACAAAAAGTTACTAAATTTCACTAAATAGTCAAGGTTTTGTATTGAAAACTCTACTTTACACCCTCTTTCCCTCCCCCCTCCATCATCTTACAACTATATGGTCCACATAAATAGGGGGGAAATGCTGGTATTAAACCTAGTTTCCTCCACTGCAAAAAGCTTTGAAGTGTGGAATAAAATGTTTAATTTCCATTTCCAAATCGCCCGCCCTCCCACAATTGCCCGAGTTGTTGAGAAAGATAATGTTCCTTTGGATTTCCCTAAAATTGGACGTCGATTTGCACGACGCTTTTCGGAATCGCCTTGTCCTCCTGAACACTTGTTAAAAAACATTTTTTGATTTTGTACCACTTGGTATTTTTCCGGGTTTTCCGGGACGGCCAAAATGATCGGCGTACTGACGTCCGGAGTTTTCGTAGTGTCCGAGATGGCGAGATTGGACAACAATTTGCAAAAGTTATTAAAAAAAGTAATGTTTTTTGATTCCAACAAATGACCAAACGATTTTTTCGTACACTTACGGACTCGCTTCGACCTCCGAAACATTGGGAAAAAAATTGGCAAATCGGACAACTTTTTGTACTTTTTCCGGGTTTTTCCGTGACGCCGAATTTTCAAGGGGGGGGGGCGCTTTTCCCGGGATACGCAAAAGTTAGCCCTCGTCAGTCCGGTTCCGTAAGCCCAAGATGGCCCGAGAACGGAGAAGCAACTGCCCGAGTTTATGACGAAAAGAAAATGTCTTTTTTACAACAAAATGACCACCACTTTTTCTGAGAATTCAAGAAATTTTTTACACACGCTCTAAAATTTGACAGATCCTGACTATGTTTTTTGGACCCGCCCGCTGACGTGTTCTGGTTTCCGCGAAAACTCAAATGAAAAAAATTCAAATCCCAATTCCCCTTTGGCCACACCAAAAAGGGTGACGGTAGTCTGGTCCAAAACACGTCAATCTTTCCCAAGCAAAAATTATGATCGTTACGTTTTAGCCGTCACTGGCATGTCCCTGTCGTGTTTGTTATTACTGAAAAACGACTTACACCCCCCCCCTTCCCCTCTTCCACCAGTCATAATCCCCTCATCATGGCCCATTACGACGGAAAATACTGGTATTAAACATAATTTCTGCTAAAAGGCTTAGAAGATAGTGATCAAATCTATTAATTTCCATTCCAAAATCGCCCCCCCGTCCCCTACCCCACTAAACTGTTGTAATGCGGCGTCTAGCAAAACAGTCCTCGAAATCGGATGCCTTGCACGCAGCCCTGTGACACATTAATTTGATCTCTCAGAAAGGAGCAAAACCGAAAAAAGTTTCCTAAATTTCACTAATATTTAAGGTTTTTTGTATGGAAAAGTCGCGACTCTTCACTCCCCCCTCCTCCACCCACCTCGTTCTATTAACCCCTCATCTTGGCCATCACGGTGTTACGGTGAAATAAGACTGGTACTTGAACATAATTTCGTCAAAAGGCTTGAAATATTGATCAAATGTCTTAAATCCCATTCCCAAAATCCCCCGCGCCCACCCCACCAAACTGTGTTCATTGGCGGCGTTAAGTCAAAACAGTATCCTCGAAATTCGGATGGCCTTGGACGCAAATGGCCCTGTGACGTAAAAACCCGAGCATAAAGTTAATACCATTTCACAAATATTAATTTTTAGTATTGCAATACATCAGACTTTTACATTCCCACCATCCTCCCCCCTTCACTATCAAAAATATGTCTGGGATTGTCGCCTCAACAGTGGTTTTTCATGTCTCTCGTATTGTCCCCTTGGGGGAGGGGGGGGAGTTTTTGGGGGGTGGGTGGGGGGGAGGTTTTTTTGGGTGAGGGTGAGGGGATGGTTTTTTTTTTTGGTTTTTTGTTTGTTTTGTGTGTTATAATCATAACCCGACCTCTTTTCTCCTGTAGTGTTCAGTATTACAATCATATGATTATAATAAAAAATATAAATCATTATCAATCATTAATTTTCAGATTAAAACTGTGTATATTTTTAACTACTCAAAATGCCCTTTAAAAACTTTTGACCTGTGAATTGTACTAGCTACGGCATATTTCGCTTTTGTAGATCTTGGTCAAGTACTAATATCCTATGTGTTGTCATTTTAGGATTTTTATGTCATTATCTTCTATCTGTTTACTTGTTCTAATTTGTGTAATATTGTGTTGTAATTGTATTCTTGATTATTGGATATATCTTGGTGGGAGGGGGGGGTTTAATTGTTTTAATATGTTATCTTATACTCCTTTCTAGGGTCTCTCATTTTAGCATACGCATTGCACAATACTTCTTACACACTGAGTATATAAATAGATTTGCTACAATAGCGTCTCAGTATTATCCGAACTATTAGACAGTAAGACCATGACAAAATGTAAATGATAATAATTTTATTTAAACGTTTTATGAATTACAAATGAATATATTCAAGTGCAAGTATCGGCGCTCAGGACCTTTTGAAAATGAGGACGAGTAAATTTGTTATTAGATTTGTAGTCATATTAATTAAGTAGCCCCAACATATTATGAGAACCATTAAAAGTCGAATGGGCCGTTTCGACTCATCCAAAAATCATGTGGATAAGAAAATAGCTATTACATTCTTTAAATAATTACACATGGATGCTTGATACGGAAGGAAAAACTCACGGCCGAATGTAACAAAACACAAAGTTTTTATTTTTTATTTATTATAAACTGTAGTCAAATAAAATTACCGTGGCGTGGCAAAGTGTATTTTTCGTTTTCAAAAAATAACTCTCCTTTGAGTTACGACCGCAAGTGGACCATATTTATCCAGAAAAAGATAGCCACAAAACTGTAAAATAACCAGGTAATACAGTAATATTTCAGCACCATACCAGAGTGAAAACGAAGAGTTTTAAAACGTTCATTACCGATGTCCCAGGTGCGGTGCGAATCATTTTTTATTTTATAGCAAACATTACAACTAAAATCTTGTATTACGCCCCGCCCACCCCATTTAATGTTGGTGAAAAATATTATATCAGAAGATAATTTTTATACGTGGCAAATTTGTAATTTCACATATCGTATCGAACCTAATGTTTCAAATAATAAAAAGATTATGGTACCAATCATTCAGTGACGAATCTATACATTGTTGTGAATCAATCTTGTGCTCGAATAAAATATTTACTGCGTCGATTTCGGGAAACGCATTAAAGTTCGACATTGTCTAGAAATCGCGACGTCCCTGAAGTCATTCAACATTGTAAACCTTTTACGAGGGTTCGATTTTCGTACGACAAACTATTGTTTTTCTTATTCAGAGGGGGGTTACAAAAAGTGACATCCCTAACAAAGGTGTTGAAAACAAAAACTTTTTTATGGGACCGCTAAATTCGACTTTTGAACATTTCAAATAGCACTGAAAAAACGAAAACTTTTGGAATTTTTTTTCTCGGTTTTAACGAAATTTCCGGACAATTTTTTCACTCTCTTCTGCATCCTCTTGAAAGCTTTCAAATCACCAAAGAACAAAGCTCTAGAGTTTACCCAAAATTTTTAAAAAAATTCGGTACTGTGAAGGGCGGCGTTTGAAAACGGGACGTTTTTTTAAACGGTTACGCTTATTCCCATGCGTATTGCCCACCTCCAGAGATGACGGGTGACGCAAAAATTAGAAAAATTTTCCCTGGCCTTAAAGTGCAGAAAACCCGCCGCGCGCGAAAATTTGGACCTTTTCGAGAAAACGGGGGGGAGACGGGGTCCGCGCGACCGGGGGTATTTTTTATCGAAATCCTCGATCCTTTCCGGTCTAGGGCCACCCAAATTCCGTATCACACGCCCCCTCGTGGTGTGGAAAAAAACTCGTTTTATGGAAAACCTCGTTCCCCCCAAGGTCGTATGTTAACAGAGTATTAGTTATAGTGATTGTAAAATGGAATGCTTCATTCAGACTTCCAAAATTGAAATATGAATACTGGACCGGCGGTTTGTTTCTGTTTATTTTGTCATTGTTACTGAGCACGGCGGAAATTTCTCAGTTTCAATTTTTCAGCTTTAGGTAGCCTGATGCATACGCAAACGCCGGTTTACAAAAAAAATCAGACACTGCCATGTTATACAAACAGGCAACAGCTGTTAACATTTTTTTTACACTTTTTAAACAAAACAAAGATCAAATTTCAATGACCCTCTATAAAACGTATTGACGTAGCATAAAAGTAAATCAATATCTTCGTATCTACTGCATTAATGAAGCATGGAAAAGTACACCCAAATTTCGTTCAAAGATTGAGTATACCTTGCAATATTTACACGTATTGCGTACTGCCTATGTTTTCCATAGTATTGTCATAGATGATAGACTAAACTGCGTTATATGCATTTCAAAACATGTTTTATAATTTTTAATACAATCTAGAAATAACAAAATCTTTCTCGACCAAGGGATTGAACCCAGGTCTCCCACATTCAGGGTATATGGGCGCCTTATCCAACTAGACTAGGAAAACGCCAAAGTCGTTGTTAGACGAGTGAGCGAGTCAATGTTGAATACGCGGGAACATCTGCATACAAGTTGATTGATATGTAGGTATGAATGATAGGGTTTTGAGTTTATTTGTTATAAGAACGAGTCAACAGTAAGGCCATAATGCGCCACTCTAGCCTATGATAGGCTAGGGTGGAAAGACCAACGATGTCTAGATCCAGTCTTAGGTATAGGGGGAGTAAAGGGAATGATACCGGGTACTCAACACATGGCTCACTCACTCGTCTAACAACGACTTTGGCGTTTTCCTATAGTTAGATGTTGATTGCTTCATTTTTATGTATGGCCTAATGACATTTTACTTGTAATGGCTGATTTATGTTTTATTTGTTGAACTCACAAAGCCAACGGTTTGTTATTCCTTTTCGCCTCCTCGTAGCGGCATAGCCAGATTTAAAAAAAATACACATTGTGAAAGAAATAAACGAATAAATTAGTACCTACATTAGGAGTCCGGGGGCCTGCCCCTTTGGAAAGATATTGTATATTATTCTAGATCTAAAACTGTGCGTTTTGGAAATCAATTTTGTTATTTTTTCCATTGATATTAAACACCTATTGTTGGCTAGATACGCAGTCTCCAATACCTCCGCACAGGCGCGAGCGTAGCAAATTGAAGAGTCAATCTGCCATATTCAAAAGGGCGATTTGGCGTTTTAATTTATGCTTTTTTAATGCATTTAAGTATTTTACTGGATTTTTTGATATGGTTTTAGCTTATGCAGCATGATATTGAACAAACAGAAACAATAAGAAGTTATTGCATTAGGGAATTTAGTAATCATTTGATGTTAAAGGCTAATATGCTCACCTGTCAACCTGGCGGCAATCTTGAGAACTATTTGGGCTACAAATCTCTCCCATTTAATTAACATGCAAACTTCCATATTCAAGATGGCTTCAAATTGTCACGGAAGTGGACCAATGATGACTGCTGATATCTAGCCAATTATAGTTCAATATCTATGTTTTTTTTCGTGTTCTCCGTATATTGGCAGAGCCATTATTTGGGGAAAACTAGGGGCTCCGGGGGCTTGCCCCCGGGAAAATGCATTTTTGGTATTTGGTAGAAATCTGTGCTTTTTGGAGAAACACTTTGTTAACAAACCCAAAATTCGAATTCTTTAAAATGTTTAGTTACCGAATACGATTCAATATTTGAAGAGAAAATATAGGATTTAGTTCTTTTACGGACAAACTTGCAGTCTCGATCTCATTGAAATCAATGCTCTTTTATCTAGAAATTGTACTGGAAGTACTTAAATTCAAATAGGGCCAAGAATGTTCGTCTTATTGCATTCACGACGCCGATAATCCTATTTCATTTCGACGGTCACTTTAAAATTAAATCAGAAAACTGAAAACGTTTTAGACTTCCTCCATGCCACCAGCTGTTTATTTCATTTATAAATTCCCAAAATCAATCTATCAAATCAAATCAAGCTATAGAATAACGAACGTTTCTATTAATTTAGGAAAATTGTTTTTTATTTTATTTATTTTTTATTTATTTATTTATTTTAAACGACTACCCTGTTTAGTTAGAAAACTGATCTACTACGGACAAACTAGATAAATCTACTTACATAGATGCAGAGACAACAATGAAATAACAGTTACGTAAATATTTGAAATACTAATATTACAACAATGTATTCGAACACAATAATTTTAGTAACAAATTCAAAAAGGATATTTAATGCAATTTACTAGGAAAACACCAAAGTCGTTGTTAAATTCGAGTGAGTGAGCCATATTGTGTTGAGTCCCCGGTAACATTCCTTTTATTCCGCTACCTTAGGCCTCCCTATAGCCGATCATAGGCTTGAGTGGAGCATTATGGCCTTACAGTTGACGCGCCCTTATACCAACTAAACTTAAAAACCCTATTATTTATACCAATAAAATTACCAATTTTAAACACTAGGAAGCTTCGCAAACGCTTTTTTTAGTCGCGTTGATGGATGAGCTTTTTTAATAAGTTTTTAGTTTGCGTGGGATGTCTTTACTTTTGAAGTTCTTTTTGAACGCATTATAGGTGATTGTTGTCAAGTTTCTATTGTTACTTGTTAATTGTTATTATAAACCTCAAAAAACTTATATTTAAACCTTTATTTCTATGGATTCTGGCTAACTTTTTTTAAACTTTTTCTTTCAAAACGTACTACATCACCATAACCTTAATGCACATGTGAAATATGAACGTTGTAGCCCCACCCGTTTGGTCAGAATTGGCCCAAATGGCACGAAAATATCGCACTAAAAATCGAAAAAAATCGTATAAGTACGATATTCATGAGAAATATTTCTTCGATTGTACCCAAAAACGTGGCAGGTCTAAGTTCAGAGATTGAAGGTCCCCTCCAATTTTCATCAAGATCGTTTATGTCGTTTGCCCGGTAGAGAGCGAACAAACAGACAAAAACCAAACAAAAGAAAACAAACAAACAAACAAAAAAAAAGCCCGAGCTAAATATTTTGGGGGTCAGTGAAATTGAAGTCTTTGCTTTGCTCATCCAACAAATGTTCTCGGGTACTCAACACATGACTCGCTCACTCGTCTAACAACGACTTTGGTGTTTCCCTAGTCTAGTTAGCCAAGGCGCCCTTATATCCGAAATGTTGGAGACCTGGGTTCAATCCCCTGGTCGGGAAAGATTTTGTAATTTCTAGATTGTATTTTAACTAGGCCGCTTCGCGAACGCTTTTTCCAGTCGCGTTGATGGATGAGCTTTTTTAAAAAAATATTTCTACGTTACGTTACGTTACGATACGTTTTTAAGTGGGATCTCATTACTGTTTCTATAGTAAGTTGATATTACTTGTAAATTATACACCTGTAAAAGGCTTATATAAAAACCTTTATTTCTATGAATTTTGACCAACATTGTAAACTTTTTATTTACCATAATATTTATGTCAATGTAAAATATGAACGTTGTATCCCCAAACGTTGGTCAGAATCGGCCCAAATAAAACGAAAATATCGTATTAAAAATTGGGGAAAAATCGTAAAAGTACGTTTTATGAGCAATATTTCTTCAAGTGTATCTAAAATCATAACATATATAACTTTAGTGATTTTAAACGTTCCCATAAAGTTTCATCAAGATCGGAGTAGATGTTTACCAAATATCACGAAAAAATTTCATACAAATCGAAAAAAAATCGTAAAAGTACGATAATCATAACAAATATTTGATCGATTGTACCCAAAAACGTGGCAAGTCTGAGTTAAAAGATTTCGAAGGTCCCCTCTAATTTTCATCGAGATCGCAGAGAGCGAACAAACAGACAAAAAAAACTAACAAAAAACAAAACACCCGAGCTATTTTTCTTGGGGTAACGTAAGTGAAAAAAAACACGTAAGTGAAATTGAAGTCTTCGCTTTTTTTAGTCGCGTTGATGGATGAGCTTTTTAATTATAAAATGTTAATATTAATTTAAAATAATGAAAACATATTAACACGGCCCATACAAAGCAATCATTAGGTCTGTTGGATGTCTGATTGTTTGTAACAAGGCTGTGAGTAAGGTATAAATTCTCCTGTGAAGTTTTCATACAAGGCTGTGAGAAAGATCTAAAATCTATATTTTTGTGCTATTTGGGCGGATTCTGACCAAACGGGTGGGGAAACTACGTTCATTTCTCACATGGACATTAAGGTACGGGTGATGTATTGACTTTTGAAAGAAAAAGTTGAAAAAGTTAGCAAGAATCTATAGAAATAAAAATTTTAATATTTAACACCTCAAAAAACTCAAATTAAACCATTTATTTCTATAGATTCTGGCTATCTTTTTCATTTTTTTCTTTCAAACGTCAATACATTACCATTACCTTAATGTGCATGTGAAATATGAACGTTGTAGCCCAACCCGTTTGGTCAGAATCGGTCCAAATGTTACGAAAATATCGCACTAAAAATCGAAAAAAAATCGTAAAAGTACGATATTCATGAGAAATATTTCTTCGATTGTACCCAAAAACGTAGCAAGTCTAAGTTCAGAGATTTCGAAGGTCCCCTCAAATTTTCATAAAGATCGCATATGCCGTTTGCCCGGTAGAGAGCGAACAAACAGACGGAAAAAAAAAAAAAAAAAAACGAGCTAAATTTTTGGGGGGGCGGTGAAATTGAAGTCTTCGCTTCGCTCATCCAATTACTTACCTCAGAAAAATCATATTAAAACCTTTATTCTATAGATTCTGGCTAACTTTTTCAACTTTTTCTTTCAGAAAGCAATACATCACCATTACCTTAATGTCCATGTGAAATATGAACGTTGTAACCCCACCCGTTTGGTCAGAATAGGCCCAAATGTCACGAAAATATCGCACTAAAAATCGAAAAAAATCGTAAAAGTACGATATTCATCAGAAATATTTCTTCGATTGTACCCAAAAACGTAGCAAGTCTAAGTTCAGAGATTTCGAAGGTCTCCTCAAATTTTCATCAAGATCGCTTATGCCGTTTGCCTGGTAGAGAGCAAACAAACAGACTGAAAAACGAACAAAAAAACATACAAAAAAAAAAACGAGTTAAATTTTTTTGGGGGTCGGGTGAAATTGAAGTCTTCGCTTCGCTCATCCAATGAAAACATAGCCAGTACGAAATACGTGTAAATACTGCAAGGTTTACTCAATCTTCGAGCGGAATTTCGGGGGTAACTTGTTGAACGTGCAAGATTCGATACACCTTGGGCAGTGCGCATTTCACGGCCAGGCAAATAACAAACAAAAATATTTTTTTTCAAAAACTTAACCATTGTTGTTAAAACTAGGAAAACGCTTAAGTCCCGTCGCGTTGATGGATGAGCTTTTTAAAGTTTTTAGTTTGCGTGGGATATTATCTTACTTTTGCATGTGCTTTGTTTTGTGCCTACGCACTGTAGGTGATTGCTGTCAAGTTTCTATTGTTTCTTGTCAATTGGTATTATTTACCCTAAAAAACCTTTATTAAAAGCTTTATTTCTATAAATTCTGGGTAACTTTTCAACTTTTTCTTTCAAAATGTACTACATCACCATAACCTTAATGTCCATGTATAATAAGAACGTTGTAGCCCCACCCGTTCGGTCAGAATTGGCCCAAATGGCACGAAAATATCGCACAAAAAATCGAAAAAAATCGTAAAAGTACGATATTCATGAGAAATATTTCTTCGATTGTACCCAAAAACGAAAAAAAGTCTAAGTTTAGAGATTTCAAAGGTCCCCTCCAATTTTCATCCAGATCGAATATGCCGTTTGCACGAAAGAGAGCGAACAAACAGACAAAAAACAAAAACAAAAAAAAACAAAAAAAAAAAAAAAAGCACCCGAGCAAAATATTTTGCTGGGTCAGTAAAATTGAAGTCTTCGCTTCGCTCGCTACGCTCATCCAATAATTCTCCGCATTAGCAGCCTATCTTTCACTTTACTAGGAAAACGCTTAAGTCCCGCCGCGTTGATGGATGAGCTTTTTTGTATGTTTTTAGTTTGCGTGGGACCTCTTTCCTTTGCAAGTGCTTTGTGATAGCATTGTAGGTGTTGTTGTCAATTTTCTATTGTTACTTGTTAATTGTTATTATAAACCTTTAAAAAAACTCATATTAAAAACCTTTATCCTATGGATTCTTTTCTAACTCTTTCAATTTTTTCTTTCAAAAAGGAAGACATAACCATTCCCTTTAAATGTATATGAAAAATTGACGTTTTTAGCCTCCCCCGTTTGGTCAGAATCGGCCCAAATGTCACGAAAATATCGCCTAAAATCGAAAAAAATCGTAAAAGTACGATATTCATGAAAAATATTTCTTCGATTGTACCCAAAAACGAAAAGCAAGTCTAAGTTCAGAGATTCGAATGCTTCATTTCACTCCCCTTCGCTCGCTACGCTCATCCAATTATTTCTTGTAGGTTTAAATCGCAATGGATCTAGATGTTTTTGGGCTAGCAGTTTCATTAAACTCGTAAACAGATGTCTGTATAAAATGTCGCACAATCTGTTCAGGGATTATGCTGATTTTCGATGTACACACAACAGACCCACACACAGACTCGCAGAATGATCGCCGTTTGAGTTAAATGGAGACACTCAGTCGCTTCGCTCCCTCGTTTAATTAATGAACCAAAATAAAAAGTGGGTCCCTGCGGGACCATCCACCCACCCTTTTTGGGATCGGTGCCTGGTCACTATATGTTCGCCACGCCACTGCCTACATAATTAATCAAATGCTTACATGACTGCGATGATTGTCAAGACTCCTAGAGTTTTAAAATGGCCTTTTTTAAAACAACTAGAAGACAAGAGTGTTCTATTGAGAGGTGATTGGTGGTGTGACATGAATGACATATTATATTATGTTTGAACAAAGGGTTTGACCATGACCATCCAACAGTTGATAACTTTCCAACGCATACAGGCTATATTTTTTAGAGACAATATTAGGTTTTGCGGTTAAGAGAATATATGACATGTGAAAATAGGCAGTATTTTGAATATAACGTTGACTTCCAGCAAATTGCTGTTTTCTCGGCCGTTAATCAACCGATTGGCATGAAATCTTCACAATACAATTGTGAAGGTTTTCTATTAGAGCCCTCTGGGTGCCGGATTTTAAAAAAGTGTATACAATTATCTAGCATGAATTTTTTAAAATGGCAATATTTTTACAAAAATACTGTTTCCCCGCGCTGTTTCATGGAATTTTAAAAATACCCCCAAAACTCTTATTTCCGAAAAACTTTACTCTATCGCCCTGAAATTGGTGAATTTGCTCTTCAACCCAATCAACAGAATTGTTCTATCGCCAACCGCTGAGGGAAAAAAAACAGCAATTTCCCAGGCATTGTTTTGCGTTATTTCTTTCGACTGTAGTCCGCTAGATGGCTTTAGGCGCTGCGAAAAAGTCTTGAGACGATTTCGTGTTCGAGCGAGTGTTTTGTGGAATTTGAGGGGAGGTAACTGACAGTATCTTGTTACGCGTAGGAAGTCAATGTAACTGGCCAAGGAATTTCCGTCGTAAAACTATGCCAGAACCGGGTTTTGTGACAAGGACCTTGGAGCATTGGATTGGAACTATGCATATAGGACACTATTTATCATATTTATTTTGTCCCCACCAATACTTTTATCAAATAAAATATGTTTATTGTTCTTGTTCTTGTTTGTTGTAAGTATTCTTTACTATTTTAAATGTTCTATGCATTGTGTTTAGTGCAAGTTGGTGATGCCATTTGTTTATTTCCATTGAAAAAACGAATCTTGGCTGGATTATCAATTTGATCGGCGATGACAATGGTAAAAATGAAGTGCCCCCATTAGTTTATGAACTGACGGTCTTGCTGAGATGATTGTCAAAAAATAAGATTGATTGATATTGACCTTTACGACTTACGACTTCGCCATGTGTGTAGCGCACTTCACTCGCCAAAAGTATCTGCACAAAAAAAGAATTAGAACCCTGGCCCTTTGTCCCATCGGAAGCAAGAATTGTCCCTAAGGACCTCATTTATCATATTCGTAATTATTTTTAATTTATTATTGCTGTGATGAAGGGACAAGTTAGTAAATAATTATAAAATATATGATTTATTTACCCAAAAGGTAGCACTAGTGCCAGTGTTAGGTCACTTCTTTTTTAAAATGAACTGTTTAAAAGTTCAGTTCACAGCTCAAATAATGATCTTTTAAAAGTTCAAGTTCTTTTAAAACCTAAAATTTGAAAAGTTCAAGTTCGTCTAAAATATGAACTAAGTTCTTTTAAAAGTTCTTTTGTAAAAAAAAACTATTTTATTAAAGTCTGGCGTAAATGAAGAAAAACACGAGGATAAACATAAGGGGTGTTCGAGTACCAAACTACTCTTCGCGAGTTTGAGTCCTTACGAAAGTGTTGAGCTGTCTTTGATCGTGTTTGATGATTTGTAACGACACTTCTCGCGACCAGCTTGTAAAATTAATGGGGGCAGATACTTGCATTTTAGGCTTTCAAGATTTTTTTCCGAATTAGTTGGCGTGCACATTTTTAACCTCGTGAATCGTACGTGACCTTGTTCGTAAACAGCTGACGTGGTCAACGTAGGCCTACGATGGAACAACGATTTGTTATTGTTTTTAGCGTCGACGCGGCGATTCGACGGCTGCTCGACGCACGGACAGAACTTTCAAATGAACTTTCTAAACTGAAAAGTTCGTTCTCAAAAAGACTTTTAAAAGTTCAAGTTTCATTCATTAAAAAGAGTAAGTTCACTGAAAGTTCACAAAAAAAGAACGCGTTTCACGAGAACGCGTTCGTTTAAAAGTTCCTTCCCCCCAACACTGCTATGCTAACGTTGATACCGTTTCAACCAATAGATCTTCATGTTGGCGGAATACACACTTAACGCATAGAAAGAAATCAAGGATCACTTTTTCGTCTTTTTTAAACAGTCCCCCTGGCAGCCTTTCGGATAACGAATTGTCCTCCACGTATTAAATATTTATGCCTTACGCTAACGGAGACGAATAAATTGTTTGTAAAACGAATAATATTACTGTAGGATCTGGTTCTGCTAGATATCGCAAGTGTGGCAACGATTTATCATAATCATTATCGGTGATTATCGTTCGTTGAAGTGTGATTGTGTTGGTACTTGTGACGGGGAACGGGAAGAGGAGGCGAGGCATGTGCGTCTGGCTATCATCCTACAGCCGTCAGATTAAAACGTCTGTAATCACGCGAAGCGTTGATTACTTTCAGAAGCATGTCTCGTTATTTTTGACCATCTACGTCTATTTGACTTCAAGTGGATCGAAGGGGAGGGAAAGACAAAGTTACGTTTCATGCAAATGAGATGCCTTTTCATGAATTAGAAGCTCGGCTTTGAAGACTACAGGTCCAGAAAAATCCACGGACAATGAGCGAAACGGCAAGTTTCCTTGACTATAATGGCCTTAGTTCTTGTTGTAGATAATCTCCTAAAACTTGTATCGACCCCCCCCCCCCCCAAAAATCAAAAGATCCAGGACAACGTTGAACGTTTTATTGCTCTGTTGAGTCCCGTGTGCGTATGACTACTTCGACGATGTTTGCACTGTTAAAAAATGAACACGAACAACAAAATGTAATACAGTCATATTCATTAGCCGCTGTTCTAGAGATTGTTAAAAGTGATGAGAGGTAGGACTAGTAATCTATGGGTAGGACTTGCTTTTTAAGGCAAATTGCTTCCCGTCAGGCGTCTGAAATTTCGAACTATATTTCCCGATATCCTAAATATATGGCTCTACAGTTCCATTTTCTAAATTGGTTTTAAAATAATTATACCAAATCCATTAGTTTTAAACAATTTCAAATTCAAAGTCAAATGACTTTTATATATTCGTGATTTTTTTTCTTGGATTATTAAGAAAGAAATTGTTAAATCTATGAAATGTAGGTCTTGTAATGTATGCTTTTATTGACCACTTTGCAAAGGTTCATAATGTCGGATGCTTCTTGGCCGAGCGAATGCTTTTTCTAACTGCAAAATGTGTCCTCTTCTCTCTGAGAGGCGAATTCTTATTGAAATTACAAAACTAATATAATATATCTGCTCACGCCTTATATCACACTCAACGCTCCGCTCCAAAGCGGCCACTTCAATTTGAAACTAGTGAGACAGTCAAATATGTAACTTACACCTGCCAGTTCTTTGTCTTGTATAAATAAAACCTTGTCCTTGAAAATCAGGGGGGGGGGGGGGGGCCACTTCTATACATGTAGTTACATATCATTTTTCCAAGAACACTCAAGGAACGATGGCACCCAACAAACATTTTTGGCTTTCCCGCGAGTCTTCCCGCAGTTCTTCCCGCAGTCTTTTGACCCGGACTTGCCCGGGCGGACCCTTGCGGGACGTCCCCGTACCGGGTCCCGCCTAGAGTGTCCTACTGGCCGATACGGGGGACGTCCGCGCTCTTCCCGCTTAATCCGCGCACTGGACGTCCGGGATCTTCCCGCTAGTTTCCCGTAGTATCTGTAGCGCGATCTAGGTGCTAATATGTATGCTAACGTAAAAATAAAATAAAAAGTTTTTATATATATCGGTTACATGGTATTGTGTGTCTATTTTCGACACCAGTTGATTGCCTGTAGGTGGAACACAACATGATTATTGCAAGTAATAATAAATTTCAGTTTGGTGTCTCGACTCGGTCCGCAGGGCGACTCTCCATCTGTAAGCCACGCATCTAACCGTTCGCACGGAAGGATGCTTGAAGCGGAGTGGGAAAAACACTCCTATTATATTCAAGCAGCAAATCTACTCGATAGTATCATCGTTTATGTGTGCTTGCTTGGGCCTATCCGTATAGTCTTTTAATTATTTTGGATGTGTTGGAGATAAGTGTTCAGTATATTATACTAATGGTGTACGTATATTGTAAATGTGTGTCACAGTAAATAATGCGCAGGTCGATATTTTGTCTAGTTGTTGATAAATGCCCGAGGTGGGGTGTACTGCATAATAGTATAGGCTTCCGATGCTGATGCTGGTTGAACCACAAATTAACGGTACTAATTTCTATTGGAACCATGCACCACAATTAAATGACTCATGTGAGATCTTCATATCTTTTTTTGTCTCAGTTGGTGAAAAGTAAACCATGGAGTATGGTGAATTTTTTGATTACTAGGAAGCTTCGCAAAACGCTTTTTCAGGGGAGGCGTGTTATTGTATGAGCGTCATTGTGCCTTGACTGCTATTTGTTATTCAATGGTATTTAAATTGATTTCGTTTTCCATTGCTATGGGCTGCGAGACCCGCTTGTATATTGTATTTAAGTTTAACGACGACGATATGATGATCAGGGGCGCACATTATGTTACACACTATTTACATCGAATAAAGCTGTTGGTTTATAAGTTCGAAGAAATTTGGTAAAAACGAAAAAAAGCGTAAATTTGTTTCTATTACGCAACATTTGCACACGACAATATTTAATTCTTAAATACAATAGGATAAAGCATTAGGTGGTATAAGTCAAAGACATTTTTATAAAGTACGTAAAAAATCGTAATTGTGATTTTCATGAGAAATAATTTTTTGATTGCGCTCAATTTTCACGCGAAATATATTTAACTCATAAAATTCAAGGGTTCTGCGAACAAATCATTCCAATCAAATAAAGCAGTAGGACTAGAGGTTTAATTTCGAAAGCATTTTTTTAAAAATCGAAATATATCGTAAAATGCGACCGTGCTCGTGGCAGTCTAAGTTCATAATTTCAAAGCCTTTAGAAAATTTCATCGCTATTGCCATTGGGTTCGGTTTAGCCGTAATCGTTTTAAACAAACACACAAAAATACCAAACGAAGAAGAAAAAAACATTTCCGGATTTTTTGTCACGCAGTGTATTGAAATGGAATCTTTTGCTTCGCTCATACAAAATGTATTACAGGAGAAAATGAAAGCAGGCCAAATGCTACAGATTATCTGCATAAACAATTCAATGTTATTTCGCGTGTGCAGATGATGTTGACTCCGTGGCGGTAAATAAAAATAAAAAGAACGTTCTACAAATTGCTTTTGAATTTTCATAATATACCACGAAAATTTTATCTTTATAATTTGTTGATGCCATACAGCTGTTGTTTAATTAATAAATTAAAAAACTAATAATATTATTCTTACCAGTGATTGGTTTATCGTATGTTTTTTTCATAATGTACACACACACTCTTTATGAGTGGAGATTGATTAAAGTACAATATGCTCATTTTGTTTCAACATGCAAAATAGTAAATTATTTTGACTACTGGTCGTTCATAATAGACGGGCATTGCAGTTTTACCGTATACGTATCTTATCCGAATGCCCTTCCTTCGCGGGAACTATGCGGGAAACGTCCCGTTCTTTCCCAGACACAGGGACGTCCCCTTAACTTGCGCCTCGCGGTCCCTGCGGGACATCCCGTGACTTTCCCCGAGACGGACGTCCCTTCACCTTGCCTTCGCGGGTCCCGTGCGGGACGTCCTTAACCTTCCTATTGCGCTTCCCGTGCGGGACGTCCCTAACTTACCTCGCGGGTCCCGTGCTGGACACGTCCGCGTGACTTTCCGCAGACACGGGACTTCCTGTGGAACCTTCCCTCGCGGGTCGCCTGCGGGACGTCCCGTGACTTTCCCAGACACGGACGTCCCGTACCTTCCCGTTGCGCTTCCCGTGCGGGACGTCCCCTAACCTCCCTCGCGGTCCCGTGCGGGCTCCCGTGACTTCCCAGACACGGGGACGTCCGTAACCTTCCCTCGCGGGTCCGGTGCGGGATGTCCCGTGACTTTTTCCATATACGGGACGTCCCTTAAACTTCCCCTGCGGGTCCCGTGCGGGACGTCCGCTTCCCGCAAGTTAACACCGGCACTTCCTTAACTTTCCCGCATGGGACCCAGATTATAATGTTGGTTGGGCAGTCATTCTTCACATGACTAAAATCAAGTCTGCAAGTTCTACGATAATTTTAATCCCACAACACTTCACGAGAGTTGACTACATCTAGAGTGGTGTACGGTTTTTACAACTATTTTAACAAAATGTGTAAAATGTGACGCGTGCTACCCACCGGGGGAGTCCAGCACCATCAAGATAACGTAATTAGCGTGTTCCGAATACGATCTATTTTGTTCGTCATTCAATATAATATAATAGTTAGTTGAAATCATAAAAATACCAATATAACTACTTTGTACTATATTTGATCCGGAGAGGATACTGCCACGACAACAAATTCTCATTTCACAAAATATATTTTGAAGAACTCAAGAATTCATTCTAGAATTTTAAATATTCGCGTTTCACATAAAATTTGGGCTTCACAATAAAAGAACTCATTGGAGACTGATGGTGATTTTTGTTGCTTAACCTATCTAAGTAATGCACTATAAGGCTATTCGGACGATGAGTGGAGAAAGATGAGGGTGAAGGACGAATAAAAAACATGCGATATGCGGAATTCGAACCCACGTCCTCGTAAGCCATACGCAAACAATGTCGGAGTTGAAGAAAAATTAGAAAATCATTTCTCTTCATTCGGGTCGCGACCTGATGTTGAAGTTGTAAATTTACGAATAATATTTTGGTTACACATCGCATTCGTTTTTGTTTTTTTTAAGTTAGTGCGTGGAGCTGCGGATGGAAGTTTCAGTTCTGCACTTTAATAATGTAAAATTTATGTACTTGTTGATAGTGATACTGTATTTTACAATTATCTATTTACATGCTAATTTATGAAAGTTATTTTGGTAGAAAGAGCGCCCAATTAGATATTAACAATTGGCTGAATGGGGTCGGCCCGGGGGGCCCACTGGGAAAGGGGATCTATCAAATTCTTAAATTTTGCAACTTTTAAAAGCCTAAAAAACTTCAAAAATATGTGAATTGTCTATGCAACGTAAACCGGAGAGTCGTGATGCCCGTGTTCGCCACCCCCCGCCCTTCCCCTATCCGCCCCTGTCGTACAGCCACTGCCAGTTAAAAACTTTTTTAAACTTGACCTGGCTAAAACTGTTTCAATTTTGAAATTTTGGTTCGGAGATAGTACAACTTAACAATATTTTGTTACTTGTACGCATAAATTACTTTTACGCGCTATTGCGTGTCATGTCATCTTATGTAAGTGGATAGGGGTTGATTTTGATTTCTAGTTCAGTAAAATGCTTGGATAATATATTTTTCGTAGTAAATCATATATAATGTATAACTTATTATTATAATATATCGCAATTATTCAAAATGAGCACATTGCCATAAATTTTCTCGAAAAAAATGTACTGAAATATAGTAATGAAACTGCTCTATCAACAAACAAAGTTGAAAGCAGTATTGAGAAGTCAGTATAAATAAATAAATAATAAATTTTATTTAGAGTCTACCCATTCAGTTATGTAACTGATTTTCAGTGGGGGACTTAAAATCAAAGCGACCAAGCCAACCCTGCAGGCCACCCCCCTCCTCTATATTTTGGATATGACAATAATTTCAACTCACTGTTCTTAATGGCACACTACCAACTGTGTGTGTACTTTACACTATTTAGATCAAACAAATATGTGATTTTTTTTTCTTAATTTTTGTTTAACATTGTAGTAAAATGTAAGTGTTGATACTGATGATATATCAATAAAATAAAACTTGAAGCACCAAGAGATTGATAAATAATCAACCTATCATCCACCCTTCAAAAAGGCTAGAATTTTATTTTTCCTCCTCTCACCATGATGTCATGATGTCCAGAACACCGTTTTACAACATTAGTTTCAATTCAAGTGTCAACACACTGTTTTTTTATGTATTGCTAGGTATAGATGAAATATGCGTTCGTTGTATGCCTAACAACACTTGGCAAACTGGTTAGTTCAAGAAGATTGTGCCACAATAAGTGAAATAAAAAAATAACCTTTTGTTTTGACAAAAGTATTTTATTTTGATTTGCGTAGAACTAACTATATTCCATCCATCTAAAAAACAGAAGAAATATGTACAGAATAAACCTCCTGTGAGTGTGACCTAAAAACTACGACGGACTGCCAAGCGACACGTCATTGCGAGTTCCGTGCATTACTGCTGGGTCTGTGATTGTGATTGTTGAAGTGTCGAGTTACTTATATCCCCCACTCCCAGTCTCCCACGGCTCGCCATCATTACCCCCTACCCTCCCGCTTTCTACCCCGGATGCGAGATTTTTAACGGTCTAATCGGGGAAGCCCCGTCTCTTCAAAGTACCATATTGTCTTAATGTATTGTGCAAAGCTCAAACACTTGCCCATTATTTCAATCAAAGCAATGTTTCTTTAAAAACTCAAACACTTGCCGATTATTAATTTATCAAAAACCATATTGTCACTCTACACTGTCTAGCCTGCATTTGTGTGGGTAGTTTAGTTTTTTTTTACATAGGCTACATGTGTATTATATGATGTTGCTCATGCTGTTCATCTCCTCATCCATTGTACGAGGCACGCACGCACGTGCTGAATGGTTCAGGTAGCTGAGAGCGGAAGAAATAATTTTTTGGGTAGCCCCCATTGCATGCCATCTACAAAGCTGGAAATAAAAGTTGAAAGCCAAGACAGGTGACCTTCATGTGACAAGACTATCCACGAGCGTGTCGCTCCGCCCCTAACCCCCCGTGATTGGCGTCAGCTACTCGTAAACACATCCTTGCCATCTTCGTGGTTTTACACTTTCGGCGTTTTGCACTTTCGTGAATTTTCACTTTCGTGACTTTATACGTTCGGCGTTCTACACTTTCGGGGTTTTACACTTTCGGGGAATTGCACTTGCGCGAGATTGAAATTCGATGATCAAGAGTTCGGTTATTTAACGTTTTCGGGGCTTTACACTTTCGGCGTTTTGCACTTTCGTGAATTTTCACTTTCGTGGCTTTATACGTTCGGGGTTTTACACTTTCGGCGTTTTACACTTTCGGTGATTTCACCTTTTCGGGGTTTTACACATTCGGGGTTTTGTCACTTTCGTGAAAAGGATTGAAATTTTCGGTGTTTTGCACTTTCGGGATAATGCCCTTTCGGGGTTTTGTACTAACACCATCATAGACACGTTTAAAATATCACTTATCTTGTTATATAGCTCACATGGGTCATCGCAATTATTTAATTTACCCCAATCAACATTCTTTAAAGCGTTTATCACCTTTCTATCATTTAGGACTTTTGACTCAATTTTAGCATTTTCCAATGCATGATTACGTAATAAATTTTGTTCAAATCCTAGCATTATTATATAGTGGTCTGATATTTTTGTTTGCAAAATTGCCGAAGTGACCTCTAAAGTTTGATCTTGCAATCGCACATAGCTATGATCGATGCATGTTGCTGTAAACAATTCAAGCCTGCTCTCAACCCTTGTTTCACCATATGTGCAACGCCTCATTCCATATTTTGACATAATTGTCTCATTTTGTTCCACATTAGCATTTTTATCCAGCAAATTGAAATTAATATCACCTAGGTATAATACTTGCACGTTATCCCCAACATCATGAAACAAAAAGTCAATCTCTGTTAAAAAGTCATTTATATTGCTAGGCGGTCTGTATATTGCGAATATATAAGTTTTTATTCCATCTATTGTGTGACGTTTGACTCACTAAGCCCACTCGACTGAGGTACACCTGACCTTTGGCCCCGCGTTCTGGGCCGCCAATTGTGACATCCGCTCACTTCGCGCTCATCCACTAACGTTAAGTCTTTCAAATTACACGTCTCTACCTTAGCCGTTAGATATCTCTCTTTCTTATCTAGATTGTTGGGCGCCAGTAATAACTCTAGGTTATTACGAGTTGTTCTACTCATTAGTGCTAGGAATGTTGAAGACCAGGGAAATATCCCGACACAAATAACACTGACCTACAATGCAATGACATGCACTTACTACCTCGTGTACACTGGAAGACAAAACCTTGTACCTCAGTGTACACTGTACACTCAGCTCACCGGATTCCAAGCTTCCACAGGGGTGGGACGAGGCTGGCTGCTCCCTCCGTAGTCCTGGATGCTGGCGCACCTGCTTAGTCTAGTGTCTATATTCTAGGGTTTTCTGGTTTCATATGTACTGGATGATGGCGCCTTTGTGAATGAC